>JARHVA010001694.1:2735000-2752500 GCA_037957365.1 Torreya grandis | reverse complement strand
TGATCTTCTTCCATTCACTCGTCCTCAAGCTATCTCCCTTTACCTTGGATATACCAAGGATCGAATTATAAATGACATAATTTATCCCTTAAAATTTTTGTGACTCATATTAGTAGGTTCATGATATGGATAAGGATGCCCCAATGTTCCCCACAAGGAATGATAACATGGAAAGGAAACATTGTTAAAAATTGTTCTTGTTTGGGAATCGTCTCCATGCCACTGTGTGTGTATATGCCATTTAGGTGGTGATATTTTCCCTAATGATTGATATTCATGGTTATTTATTCATGATTATTTATAGCTAACATCAAAATTGGTATTCTCCCTAGTTTGTAGTTATTTGGTGGTCATAATTAGCTAGCAGTGGCATTGACAGTTTAATGATAAGAATTATTAATTAGCAGTGTGAATAAGTTGTCAAAAATTTCAAAATGATAACTAAAACCAACACAGAAGTAGTTTGGTCATGATTTTTAATCTCATACATATTTTATATCTCAATATTTTTCTCATATAAAATTTTAAAAAAAAATTAAGTTATAGTGTTTTTTTTCCCTAAATTGTTTAGATTTAAAATTGTTTCGTATTATAACTTATGTTCTGTAATGTTTAAGGATAGGTTGAATTTTTTTAATAAATTTAGTCTTTTTATATTAAATAATATTTAAATATTTAGTTTTTCATTTTATTATGAATTCAATAAGTCTTAAGGCTTAATTTTATATACTATCTTCTTATATTTAGAATTTTAGGTTTATTTTATTTATCATGTAATAAGAAGATAATTTCCTCATTTCACTTATAATGTTTTAGGTTTAGGATAAGATATTAGCATATGTTTTTTATTTATTTTTCATGTGCCATTTTTAATCGTGTTTTAATTAATTATTTTTAGTATATTATAATTAGTCCATATTATTAAAATTTGTTTCAGTTTTATATTGTTAATGTTCATAATGTGCATCACAGTCAATCTTATGTTTAAATTCATTATTTTCATTTTTGAAAGTTTTTATTCATTTATATCATTATTATGATTTTGATAAAGTTAATAAATATATATAGTCAATTAAGGTAGAGTTATATATATTATCAATTTGTTTAAATAAACCTTATGTGTATATTCTTATTATCAAACTCTATTATATTAGGTTGTTTACCTTAGCTCATGTTTGAGGTATTTAGTTATTCCCACCCATTTATGTGCATATATTTAATTTAAATTATTTTAATTATTATGAGATATTACATATTTATATCTTAAATATTTTTATGATATTTTATAGTCATTTTTATCCTGTAAGGATAGTTATTTCTTTGTCCTAAGTTCATTCTCTAGCTTGATCTCTTAGTTATTATTGGTCGTTAGCTTTATCTCTTAGTTACGATTGAGCTTCCTTACCTATATATGAAAGGTTTATTAATTATACTTGATGAATATTTAGAGTCATATAATATTTCTCATTGTATGATTTATTTATGTATAATATAATTATATATTATTTAATCAATGCATTAATATATTTTACTGTAGTAATGGTTTTTAGATTTGACCCCGAGTGACAATTTTCTAAACTCTTTCATGATATCAAATTAGTTTCCAATAAAAATTACTCATCTCGTAAGATTCTCCTTTCTTAGCATATAGTATTCCATTTATTAACAAAGTATTATATTATCGTGCATCCTCTTTGTATAGTCATGAGAATTATAAAGGTGTCCAAGAAATTTTTATCTGGGAGGGGAGGGGGTAGGCTTTCTCTTTTTGAGGTTTTTTTTTATCATAGTTAATTTTTGGAGATTGAAGGAGTAGATAAATTATCAACAATGAGTTCATATGATCTTAGAAAGACAAAATCACCTATAATTTCATCTCAGTTGGATATCAGAGAGAAGATCTACAAGTTTTTTGTAAATTTATTCTTGATTAAAAATGACATTTCCTTTTCAGATTGTAAAAAAACATAAATGATCACTCCATAATTTTATGGGTTTTGTGCATATTGTTTTATGATTTCACAAAAAAAAATGAAAATGTTAATTTCTTAGATAATTTAAAAATTTATCATTGTTTTATTAAACAGTATTATTATGAAAAGCATGACTTTTCTTTATTTAATTATGAAAAACAATAAATGATCACTCAAAACAATATAAACATTTTGTGCACCTTATTCTTAAATATTTTAAAATTTAAAATTTAATTAAAATTTAAGAAATTTATCATAGTTTTATATAGTAGTACTATTCACAAAAGAATCCTTGCGGGGAGAATTTTTTAAACGAATTATTTTATTTGTTTTTAATAAAACAATATCATTAGATTAATAGTTAATTATTTTTATTAAAAATAATATTTTTTATTTAGGAGATAAAAATATATCATATTTATTTATTTATTTATTTTCCATGTACCTTTTTTTTATCTCATTTGTCGAAGACTGGAGGGTGAGGCATAATTTGGTAGGTGGCCAAACTCCCTCAAAAGAAAAAAATTATCCTACATTGATTTCATCCTATTGATTAGACTCTATGATAGATGCATTATCATTTCATCCCCATATCTGATTTTACATGTGCTTTGTACTTGTTAAATACTATAGGATGAGGTTTATTTTGACAGATAGTCAAATTCCCTCAATAAAACACTTTATTACACTTATATTGATTTATATATACACTTGTAGATGCATTTTTGTCAAAAATCAATGTCTTATATTTTTTAATTTTCATGTTTTGTACCCCTTATGTTTTTGCCCTAAACTAATCCCTTATTTTTAGAGTAACTATCATGATTTGTAATGAATTTTTTGATAGGTCGATAGTCTCCTTGTTTAGAGCTATTATGTTGTATACAATCTCTTCATTATTTTAATTTGGTGTTTATTTTTAAGATATATTTTACTCACACTAAATTATAAATTATCATGAGAGGTTTAATTTTACAACCTAGTCTATCTTCATATATGAGTACCTTAGTTTATGAACCCTTACTATTTTAGTTGTCAATCTCTCTTATCACCACTATGGGGCTATCCTCTTGAGATATTTTATCTATATTTTCTAAATTAATCCTTTGTAAATGGGTATTTTATTTAGGTACTTTGTTTACCAAAACCCATATAAGGATTGTTATGTCTCTATGGTATTCTTGGTGAATTTTTATGTAGTGACACTAGTGTGGCATCCCTGCTAGTTTAATACTCATTTTCATCATTTTTAGTCCACTTATTTAGAGAATTTTAATGTTATCTTATCTTAGCTCAGCATTGAGAGAGGGTGTTTAGGAAATTATTCCTTAGGTTCATCATTCTACCTGATATTTTAGAGTTTAATGTTTATATTTATTGATCCTCATATTTAACACCATTATTACTTAAACTTCATGGTTATAGTGACTTGACATCCATGAAGTTTTACAAGATGGATTTTCATTCATAAGGACACTTGTCTTCACACTACATTCCTATTTTATACATGGCTAGATCATCCAGAACTATTATTTGGACACATTTCATTTCTTTTTGGGAAGGATTTTTATTTTCCTATGGGTTTTCTCCCTTTCTCCACTCTATCAAAGATTGATCCATATATGTATTATACATGAGTACATGATCATGGTTTTTTTTTAGGACTCATATTATAGATATGCAACTCTATTTTTTTCCCCTACCTTTACTTTAGTGGTGATGTTAAAATAGGTTGTTTACATTAGCTAATGTTAATCTAGGTATTTATTTATTCCCACCACATATGTGTATTCATTTAATTTATCTTATTTAAGATATTATAAGATATTAAATATTAATATCTTAAATATTATGAGGATACTTTCTAGTTATTTTTATCATTTAGGGATAGTTATCTCTTATTCTTAAGTTTGATCTCTACATTGATCTATTAGTTATAATTTATATCTAACTTGATATATTAGTCATGATTGATCACTTAACTTGATCTCTTAGCTAGGATAGATATTAATTAACTATTTATGCAAGCCTCATTCATTGTCTTTGATGAATCTTTGGTGATATAGAGGATTTTTCATTGTATGATCTATTTATGTGTAATATACTAAAATATTATTTAATTAATGCATCAATGGCTTTCACTATTGTAATAATTTGTAAATTTAATCTTTGGTGAGAATTTTCTAAACTCTTTTAAAATCAAGCATCGATTTTATCATTCCTAAAATAGAAATCCATTTAGATAAAATTGTAGGGGAAATATAGAGAAATAAAATCCATGTGGTTTGTATTCACTCATGTGAGCTCTAGGATGATGATGTCAGGAATTAATCCTCACATTTATGTTTAGCACTCCATATTAGTTAATATGTATGAGCATAGTAATGTGTGAATAATGACTATATGGTAAGTGCATTGCTAATACAACTTGCATAGATATTTTAGACATAAATAATAGGATAAAAATATTAAAGTTGTAAAAACATCATTCCTATATTATTGCTATAAGATATTTGAGGAGAATTTAGTTAGTGGGAGTTGTTATTGATTAGTCTTGATTAAGATCTCATCATGCATATTTATATATTAAGTGACGTGTTAAGTTTTTTTTGAATTGTGAGTAATTGAATCAAAAACATTTTATAATGTGTTTAAACTTCAACTCTTCTACAATAGAAAAATTATCTTATATACAATAATTTATATAGTTTTTACTATGGACCCAAAATTAATCATCATTTATAGATTTTATGTATTTCCATATTATTTTTTATCTCAGTTTCCTTTTATACATGAAGTCAAGGAAATCAACTCTAAATTTATGTAATGGGAATACAAATTAATTATCATTACTTTATTAATGTGTTTTCATGACATTTTAGAGCTAATTAATTTATAAATGGCCCTTAATGAAAGATTAAAAAAATGATTTTATGTTTTTGGTATTTAATTGACTTCTATTTGTAATTTTTGTGATTGTTTATCACTTCTAGATAGGATTTAATTAAAAATGGCCCATAACATTAATAATAAATTAATGGATTGAAAATTTTTGGTGATGGGAATTATATTAACCACCATTTATTGATTTTTTATGTCTATGTGTTTTTCTTAGATTAATTTTGATTGAAAATGGTTGTTGATACTTGAAATCAAGGAATTATTAGCTGAAAAATAAGATATTTTAAAGACATATTTTGTAATATAAGTGATTTTTTATTGTATTTGATACCTTAATTATAAGTTAAAATTGAAAATGGAAAATTTATACATGATGAAAATGGATTTAATTCATACCTTTATACTTAGAATAAATGTTTATATAGAGAGTGTAAGTTAATGGAATGGGGAATTTGTCAAACATGATAAGAATATGAAATTTTAACATCTTCAAGAACTTATTATTTGAATTATTTGTCTATAAGTTTCATATTTTGAGTTCTAGAGAAAATATTAATGTCTATTTACCTGAATATTTTCCACTTCAAATAAAATGGTTTGAAGAAAGTTATTTTTATTACATTGTTATTATTCTTATTATTCCCACTGAACTTAAAAATAGTAAATAAAATTTTAGTTTTTATTTTTCTTCAATTTTAAGAAATTTTGGTATGATTAACCTTGAGAAATGTATGACATCTTTTATTCAAATATGAATGTGTGAAACTATGCCATTGTTGAATCTAGTAATCAATGTGTGTTGATGGAATTGTTTACAAGATGAAAACTCACTAATACATCCAAAGGTTAATGGGAGACTGTGTTAAAATAAGAGTTTTAATGTTTTATAATGCAAAAACTATCCCTATAAAATTAAATTATTAAATTTATTGATTCAAAAAAACTATTCAATTTTTTTAATACTTATATATTGATTTGATTTAAAATGAAACATTTACTACACATTATTTTATTTATTTTTAATTTCAAATAGTTATTTTTCATAGTTATAATATTATTTTATATTTCATTTCAATATTACATTAGGTATTTTTTCCATCAATTAAACTGAATATTTTCTTAAAATATAATATGTATTTTCATACCATTTTGATGTAGTGAAGTAATAATTAATTATTTACAATTTAATTAATCATTTAATTTAATATTTTTCTTAATAAAAAGAATTGATAGATTTGTCACTTATTTTTCATATATGAATATTAATTATCATAATTATATAATGGTTATGTAAGGAATGGTAAATTTATATAATTAATTTTGAATCCTTAAAGGTTTTTATATTTTAATATTTGATTCTAAATATTCTATGTATCACATTAATTTATAAATAATAATAAATTATTTATTTTAAAAGGACATGTGAAATTATGTTTTCTGATATATAATTAATTTCTGAAGGCCAAATCAATGCATAGTTTGTATTTATTTTGAGATATAATATAACGTACAATAGTTTAATTATATAGAATGTAATGAAGTTTGGATAAATGGAATGTCATAAATATTATGGGTTTTAATTAATTATAAGGTTTATTATTTTATCAAATATCATATTCCATTACAATTTGTTTTAAATTATAGTTATTTTATCAATGAACATAAAAAATTAGCTATTAAAAATGGTGATTTTGTTATAAATTAAGTCCATTGTTATTATTTTCCATTATTCTTATAGTTAGTTTTAGAGTCATGTAATTAAGTTTTATATAGTTAATATAGTTGGAATTTTTATATATTTAGTTTTACACTTGTCTAAATTGACACATGATGCATTCTTTGGGGTTTTTAATAGTTGTTGGATATATGATCCATGTTTTTATTAATATTTTAATTATGTAATGGATGATTCAAATAGTCTAATGAAAACTAAATATTGATTTGATATATGTTACATGTCATTGAACTTTTTACATGTATTTTCATGGGCTACTCTCCATACATCATTGAAATAAAATTTCATTGCCTCTCACCACCATTACCTAGTATACTTTTAAATATTTAACCACTTGCATGTTCTGTGTGGCCATGCCCTTCCCAACCACTTCATTTATCAATATCACCATGAAACACAATGTCTCATGTTCATAAAGCACATTACCACATCATATGAAGGAAAAAACAAACTCATTTTCCACTATCACTTCCACAAAACATATTAAATTGTTATTTATTAATGCTTTGTCAAAAAAATATTAGTTGGGGTCAGTAGTCATGGATTTCAAGTTTGATTTGGCTATCGATCATATCTCCGTAGTGGTTAGTGAGAGAATGTATAAATTGGCTGGGATTCAAACCTTGGACAAATAAATTACCAAAAATTGGGATCACTTGTGATCTTAACAACTATTTTAACTTTGTTTCATTCACCAAATAAAGATAAATAAGCACTATTGTTACATATATAATAGTTTTTGTTACTAATACTAAGAATCTAAATTATAAATTCTTCTAAATATCTATATCCATATCTATTTTCAAATGGCATCCTACATCTATGAATTACATTATATAATAGATATTTTTTACTAAAGAAACCTATTCAATTTTTATCTAATTTGTTTTAACATTATTTAATTAGGTTTTAGATATTTAACATAGTTATAGTGTTTGTATATTTAGTTCTATACTTTCCTAAATTAACATAAAGTGCAGTATTTTATTTTTTAAAGGAGTTGTTGGAAATTTGACACATTTTTACAATGATATAACAATTTAAATTATGTATTGGATAATTGAAATAATTCATTGAAATTTACATTTTTGCTTGATAAATGTAGCATGTCATTAAAATTTGTGCATGCATTTTCATTGGCTTCTTTGATTCCATCACTATAATACCCCTATCATTGCCCCTCACCATCGCTATTCAATGTACCTTGAAATCTTTCACCACTTACATTTTCTATATGGCCATGCCCTTTCTCAAAACTTTACCTTTCTCAAATTCACCATAAAAAAAAGTTTCCTCCCTACATAACATATTGATACACCATATGAATAACACAACTTCATTTTTGACTATTACCTTGATAAAAAAAGTAGATTATTATTTATTAAAGCTATATGATGAAAGTGTGAGCCATGGTTAGTGGTCATAATTTTCTAGTACAATAATAATATAGATTTACACTCTTTTACTTTACAAATCCTAAATTTACCAAAACAAATACTTACATCCCTTATGACGTAACTTACACCTTCGCAGCAACTACTAGTTATGATTAAGGTGTAGAGTAATTATAAAATTATTAATAAGGTATACATACTTAAATTTCCATGTGAATTTTGAATGATGTGACCCATTTAAATAATATGTATAATTCACGTTATGATCAAGGTGGATAATAATTATACCATGCTCAATATAAAGCATGTAAAACCCTTAGCAGGTTTTTGTGCAAATTTAGTTTAGTAAATTTTAGGTTTTGAATTCTTTAACAAGTGGCCATTGAATTAATATTTTCATTAAAATGATTAAATTAGATGATTTTTTTAAAAAACATTATTAATATATTTATTTTATGTTATACAAGTTATCAAATATACTATCTAGAATATGGAATAGATTGATTAGAAATTTTTTTACAAACATAAATAAATAAACTAGATATAATGCTTGTAACTAGAATTCAATTTTATGTATTTTTTATTAACATTAAATATATATAAAAAAAATCTATACACACTATTTATTCTCCTTGTATAATATCAGTAGTGAAATCACAATGAAAAGTGATCATTCAATCTCATACGACATAGACTATAAACAAACATTTTTTGGGGGTTAACGATATTAGGCTATAACATATCATCATGGTACTACAAAATACTAAAAATGGAAATTTTATTGAGAATTTAACATTATACAAAAATTAGTAGAGTCTATAATGTGTCTTTGACACCAAAAAATATTAAACTCAAAAGTGTGAATCATGTGGTTAAAATTTTTATTTTCAATTCAGTTTGTTTTTTTGTTGTAAAAACACCCAAAAAAATTCATCAAATATTTATTTAGAAGGTGGAATAATACGGAAGATGATTTAGGTGTAGACATAAATCCTAGTGTCCCAGAGCTAAGATTAAAAGATAAATTTAGACCACATTTGAGATTATATGATTCTTGGAATTATGGAATACAAAGGAATTCAATCTTGTTTACCTTGATCAAGTCAAAGGACCATGTTAGTAATGGAATGTTACACTAAAAAACTATTATTATTAAAAATAATAATACAAAAGTTTACATAATAAGGTAGAACATCGGTGTACATGGCTCAAACACTTCATCAAATTAATATCAGTTTAATACATTGTATCAAAAAATTAGAACAATATCTGATAATTTATGGTAGGTAATATAGAATTAAACCTATCTCATACACATAGAAACGAAATATTAATCACATGTCACTACTATAAAAGGAGGTAAAGGATCATCATTGGGAGGTAAAGTAGAGAAATAAGAAGGATCTACCGATGGAGGATCTAATGCCTCCTATCTATCTATGTGTGTTAGAGGAGATAAATTAATATTCATGTCCCATCCATCAAAAGGTTGCATCATAATGTTAGAAGGGCTTACTTAGATCAAAATGGGAAGGACCAACATCCATTTTACAACATGGCAATAGTGATCTTCATCCCCCTCATGTCAAAATATGAAATAATTGGTTACATCTAGGGGAGTGGATCATCAGTATTTTGGCATTAGAGGTTGTTGATCCTATGGTAGATAGTCTAGGGAGGCATACCTCATAGTATAGGGAAAACTCTCCTAATGATCGAATAACTCTTAAATATGTAATACCTCCATATAAAATTTATTCATTTGGACTTGTATATACATGTAGGCCAAAATATAATACAATAACCTTATTGTTAATAGTGATATGATAATAAAATTCTTCATTATTAAATAAAGTATAATTTATATCATTCCATAATTGGAACAAGATATGAAATACAAATAAATTTGATATAAAATCAATAGAACCTAAGAAATTAGAAATCTATACAAGGATATCAAGGAACCATGAGAAAGGTTGAGTATGGTAGGGTTTATAGAGGTTGTATCCAAAGCCACACATCTTACCATTTAGGATATGACACAAAGTTGTGATTGAAAGACTCTAGAGAGCTACCAATTGAGTACATAGGTTGATTAATTCTAATTTAAGAAACATTCTCCCAAAGCAAAAGGCCTTGATGAACTAGATAATTGAGAAAATGAGCTAGCTTTGGCTCAAGGTTGGTCATCTAATTTTATCTGATCTAGTCAAACCATGTCTTTGGTAAGGACTTATGTATCCAACACATATTAAACTTGTAAATACTAGAATAAAAGGAGATCACACTTGATATCAGAGGCATGGAATACAATTCTCCAAGTGGTTATTACAATTCCACTTCTAATCTTTTATGTATGCATGTGGAGGTTGTAGATATAGCTTGTGTAACATAACATTAGTTATTAACTCCTGGATGTATAGTAAAGTAGGTATGTTAGACTTAGATAAATTGAATTTTTATATCAACTAATTCTGCCAACAAAAAGATAGTATCAATGATAATGGGAGATAACTAGAGATTGTGATCATTAAATGAAATATCACTAAAAGAGTCATCTCTAACCAATTTTAAATGGGTTTTGATAACCTCACACACCTTTTAGATAGTCTATGCCATGAACAATCCGTCAATTTTGATCAGAGAAAAAGTTATTAAAAGAGGACTAAAACAAATATTTTTCCAATTAAATATATATTATATACCATGATATAGAAGGATTTTCCAAGACTCATTACATTTTATGAATCTAACAACCTATTTGGCACATAAAATAATGTTGTATGTAGATTTCAATAATTATCATTCACCTCCTTTATCATGATGAGGAAAACAAATATACCACATGACCAAGTGGAATCCCTACACATTCTTATTATGGGAATAAATAAAATATCTGATGATTTTCAGCATCTTATCATAGGAAGATGTAGAGGGTCCGAACACCTAAATAATAACAAACATTAGTGGTAGTCATAGTTATAGTGCACATCTGAGAATTGCTTGAGATAGAGGTTCAATGATGTAATATTCCACCTTTCTTCCACTTTGTTTATGGAATATTCTCATAATTATATATGGGAACTTAAATTATTCCCCTTTTTTGATTCATTTCCATTTTATATGATGTAACTAATCTAGCATGGGCATCATACTCTATCTAAAGCATTGGATTTTGATCGACTACAAATTGGTTCTAGAGGCTAGATAAAATATGGAAAGACAATGCATAGCCTATTTGAAATTTATTCTTATTATTACAAAGTAAGAAAGGTTCCATTTTTAAACTATCCATTGATAAGTCGATAGGATCAAACATGAAGCACAACACCTCAGAGGAGACCCCAATCAATGGTATGAGTTGATAGACAACTCAAAGCTTCTACAAATAGGACATATAATGTTGGGGTAAGGGGAAACCTTTATGAATGGAATGAACAAAGTCACTCTAATTATATTTGAGACCATTTATAGTGAGATAGGTTGAGGCTTTTGTGAAGAAGGTTTGGATAACCAAAAGAAAGAAATGGCTTAAGCCAAGACCTTATAACATGGCCAAAATGAAAGGCCATTCAATCCTATCATAAACCTTCTCAAAATTAAGTTTAAAAAAAATGTTTATCTAATGAGAGTCTCCCACTCATTCCATTCCTTCCCACCTTAAAATAAGGTTGTCAAAAATATATATGTTTTCGATAAACCTTACATAGAATAAGTCAAAGATGGTTGGTAAGAGCTTTAATATTAATCTTATAAAACACATTAAAAAAAGTGATTAGGCTCTAGGCGATGATAAGTATTAGGTCATCCACTTTGGGAATGAAATTAATTTTACTTTCATTAATAATAGAACTCTATCATTTTCTTTCTATAACTTCTTTTTAGACATGGAACAAGTCAAGCCCAATGAACTCCCAAGTGGATTTATAGAATTTGTAAGGAAAATCATCAATTATTAGTGACTTATCAATTTTCATGCTTTGAAAACCTTGAAATATATTATATATATTCAAATTACATCACAAATATTTAAATTCATCGATTGCAACTTGCAAACAACCACATCAATTAAATTTTACTGTAGAAAACTAGACACTTCACAACAGAAGATAATCACTAACAGAAAAATAGTTTTCAATAATAAAGATAACTAAAATATAGGAAATAAACATTAATGAGATAAATCAGAAGATTTACATTGTAAAACCTTAGTAAACCTAACTAAACATGTACAATGAAAGACATTAGGCTTTATTAACTCTAAGATGAACATATTACAAGAAAAATAATCATAGATTACATGAGATTAGAAGTTTTGTAGTAAAAAATAATCACTAAAATAATACATGTTTGTAAGAATAAAGATAATTCAATTAGATAGAATAAACATGCATGATACTAAACACCATATTTAGATGGTAAAACCTTAGCTAGAGCTAACAAAACATTCATGGTGCAAAATATCAGGGTTTATTAAATATAAGATAAATAGACTACATGTGAAATCCATAAAGGTAAATACATATAATTTTTAAATAACCATTACGATTCTTCCTCCTAAAATGGAGTGGATAATTTTCAATAGGATTTTCCTTCCATAAAATATAATTTGGTGGAATTCAACTTCCTATAAATAGGGGTTTATCTCCTTAAATTTGTACTTCAGGGGTATCACCCATAGACCCCCTTATAATAATAATTATGGGGAGAGGGTGGATGAGAAAGGGTGTGTTCCCCCCTATACCCCCCAATTTAGAAGTTGGATATAAACTACACCGTAAAGGGAACTAACATTTATATTTTTTGTCACATATCTAATAATATCCACCTTGATAGTAATTTCTACTTGATATATTTTTGAACAAATAACCACCTTTTATTCAAGCCAAGTGAATAAAAACACCATTTTAGCTTGTCTAATAGTACTATTTTATTTAACATATCAACATTGTTTTCCTTTTATTCAAGTGCTTCTTTTCCTTCCACAATCCCCTATCTGATAAGATGGTACTTTAATACAATATACTTTATCCTACTGTGATAAGTTGGATTCTTGGCCAATAAATTTCACTCTGAATATCAAATAACGCATTCATTTTGTAATTATCTATTCCAAACTTTCCCAAAAAACCTTTTAACCAAACTAACTCTTATAAAGGATGATATCTAGCCAAATATTTTTCATCAGTAGTTGATTCATTAACAATATTTTAAAGATTTGACATACAACTAATAGGTCCATTTTCAAATTTCAAAATGTATCCCAATGTTGATCTTATTTTGTCTAGATATCCTAAAATTTAGAATCAACATATCCATAAATACAATCTCTAGATCTACCATAAGTGAAGTAATAGTCACTTATGTATCACAAATAGTGAAACACCCACTTGATTATTGCCCAATGGTCTTTACCTAAATTTTCCATATATCTAATGATAACTCCAACTACATGTGAAATATCGAGCCTTGTATATACCATAATGTAAATTAAACTTCCTATTTAACTATCATATTGTACATGAGACATATCCTCCTTTTATTCATCACTAATTAGACATAGAATTAAATAAAGTTTGAAATGGGAAGCAAAATGGATACTAATTGCTTTAACATTATTCATACCAAAATTTGTTATTATGCCCCTAGACCCCACCTAAAATAATAGTGAGGGGTGTTTCCCCCCACATCATCCTCATGTCGGTATGTGGGATACTAAATATTCCACAAAGGGATACAACATTTAAATTTGTTGTCACATATCTAATACTTGCAAGAATTGAGTTCTTTTGATTGATTTCCATTGAACTTGAAACACTAATTTATTATGGTCCATAAAAACAAAGTAGATGTTATAAATATAAATGAGTATTATATATCCTTATTTAATGGCCTTGATCTAGTCTCAATATTATTATATTCATCTCATCTCACCTTAATTGAATCAAAAATCCATGTTTGTGTACAAACAATGGAGAAAAGTTAAGGATTCTCACATTGAAGAATCAAATGAATTTTTATTATTTTCTCTTATAGTAAAAACCATTAATAGGTATCATATTTTTATGATGGGGTAGGCATGTAAATAATATCTTTATGACACACTATGGATCCCTACTTTGTACTCTTAATAAAACATGCATATTTAGTCTGGAGCTTTAGTAAATTATAAATAATCATATAGATGTTAGCCAAATGGAACTTGTACTTAGTCTTTAATGATAATATTTTGTATAAAATAATCTATCACATACTTTAGATTTAAAATTGTATCAATTCTATGTAAACACCCTGCAAAAAGGGTTAAAACATGAAACTAGGAAATCTATTCAGTAATATGGATTAAAAAAAGCTAAGTGCCACTACCACTACCACTATTATTTATTTCAATAATGTATTGTATTATTCCATGGTGGTCCCACGGATGTTACTTATGCATCTAGTAGACATGATTTAAAGGTATTTCAATTTTAGAGTCATTTAATTTCCATTCACACTTGTTTTTCCTATTTCACATTATGATGCGACACCAAAAAGATGTAGGTTCAAAGCCAGATGGGAATCTAAGACACTCATAAGGCAAGATTGATTTCCAAATTTTTAAGCCTTGGAAATATAGTAACTACATTAGATATACTTAGATATACCTCAAATAGATTATTTAGATTTCTATATGTAATTAAAAATATATAGCATTAGGTAGTATTGAATCTTGATGCATGCAATAGGCAATGCTAGTTTATGATAGGAAATATGCCCTTGCCATAAATATTGTGTACATTTCCCACAATAGATAAATAATCAACAAGGTACTTTAAGTTTTATTTTTTTAAATCTATATAGATAAAGTAAGTGTATGAAGGTAGATTTATTACCAGCATATCATAGCACTACAAACATAATAAAAATATGGTAATATTACTTGTAAGTGATTTAACAGTTGAGTGCCTGTACAAGATAGTATCTTTTAATTAAAAAACTATCTCCCATAATTGTAATAAGATATTTTAATAAATTACTACCTTAGAATATTCCACCAAAAAATAAAAATGACATACCAATATTTCCCCTTATCCATAATCAAGTCTGCTAATCTACCAATAGTAATAAAACACTTGAAAATCAAAGATAGCTAAACAAACACATAAAGCAATAAGAAGCTTAAAATCAAGACAAAATTCACTTACCACATGAGTGGCATAATCCACAACCCCTTTATAAAAATGGTTCACTACTTTTGCTAGGAAGGAGGCATCTGAAAGCTTCTAATTATAAAGATTTTTTTCTTCTTTATTTTTCAATTTTTTATGATCAGATTAAAATGAGGCCATTTTTATCAGTACCTAGAGATTTTTTTATAACATAGGTCGAGTACCCTTATAAAATTTTTAGTGGTGGAAACTAGGCCCTTGCCCCACACTATGACATAAATCAAGAATTGAATTCATAATCAAATCTACCCCTACATACTACCAAGGCCAAGTAAACTATGCTCTGGAGCCTTATATAGATAACTTATATTATAATACTCAACTAAAATTAAAGCCAAAATCATTAGAAATACCCTTTATCTCATGTATTTATCCTCCAATATCAAATTGTTACATATTAAAAAATTTAAAAGGGCTACATTGTTGTACATAGAGGGAGACCACCTTGTATATGACATTAACTATTTTATTTAGTAATAGAAGAAAAATATTAAAGGATGATAATAAATAATCAATCATAAGAGTATAAATCCACCAAAAAAGCCTTTCTGTAATAATTATTAAGCCCAACAAGGTAGATGCCAAACATTATTGTTACCCCCAAAAAAAGATGGAAGGAAATATCTTAAGCTTGGTCGCATAATATAAAATTAGATTATCTAGTTGAACCATTGTGCAAACATAACAACTATTCCAACCATGACTCTTACCCCCCATAAAAGATGGAAGGAAATATTATAATAATGGTCATATAAGATGAAATTTGATCATCTAGTTGAATCATTGTGTGAATGCAATAACTAACTAGCAAATGGGATCCAAAGTTAATAAAGAAAATAAATAACTATCAATGTCAATAAATAATTAAATTAGGTCAATGCACTTAAAAAGTAAAAGAAAATTAATCTATCCTAGAGAAGTATATTGAACATGTTTAGAAAAAAAATTACTTAAAATTATTTATGTTATAATTCACAAAAATAAGTGAGAATGTGTGAATAATAACTATAATAGATATATTACATCTTTGATCACATTTTATTGACATTGGAATTACTCATCAAACTATTAACTTGTTTGATGTTTCCTAGATGAAGTGGAAGAATATCATTTAAGAATGATATGATGTTATGGGAGACAACACTGGTATCTTTGGTGAATGGATATTAATATATTGAACACCCAATGTTTTCAAGTTATTAGTAAATCCAATGAAGCCAATGATATGGGTTTGGAGAGAATAATTGTATCTCACATAAATCTAGAAAGTGCTTACCATGTGTTGATGAAGATTTTAGAGTGTACTAGAATAACTTACACTAGTACATTAGCCAATTTCTATGATAATTATCATGGTATGTATTCATGACCTATGGAATAATTTGTTTTCCTCTTATTACCACTAGCCTCTGAAAGGGAATGGAAAATAGGAATTTTAAACCACATTGGCTTAGACCGTCTTAAAATATTTTATTGTCTATATTTATAATCATCACTCAAAGGAAGAGATACAAGCATATATAATAATAATCATAAAAGAAATTATAGATATACATTCATCATCTCTATAGATATAATGATACATTCATCATTTTTCTTAGTTGATGGAGCCCAAGAAAAAATGAATTGATCCTCATTTGTAATATCATGGAGTATACATAGCTTGCATATTCAATATTCACAAATAATATGGTAGTTATTGTTAATTTTCAAGGTATGATATCAATGTTGATGAAATTATATTGGTCAGATAATAGTATCATCTAAAATTTTAAGACATATATCATAAAAAATTCTTCCATAGAAATAAGTAGTCAAACACGACAAGCTCACATAACCTAGAATAATTTATTGTAAATATAATCTCTAATAGTATTTAAAATAGGTAAGATGATTTAGATAAATGCCAATTAATATAGTAGTGTAGACACCATTAATTACAACCAACCTTTTCTCTTAAATATACATTTTGAGTGACATAAATAAATATCTTATGAAGATAAAATATCCAAAGAGGGGTATATGTCTCATTCATCATTAAGAATTTAAAGCCTATGTAATTTGGAGGTAGCCTAAAATTATCCCCTAGATGAAATGGATGAGCCCTGAATTCAACATCTGTAATAGTTTTTGAAATGTTTGGATTACATTGAATCACCTATTAAAGTAATATAAGATGAACTCTATCAATATGTTCCCAATAAACACCACCTAAATGAGGGGCCCATAATATTAATAAGTATAGTGTTATGTGCTTCACAAGTGAGTTAGAACATTTCATATTAA
>JARHVA010001694.1:2665000-2722500 GCA_037957365.1 Torreya grandis | reverse complement strand
CATTGGTAAACTCTACAACAATGTGGCCTTATTTATGCTTGGCATCTGGATGACCTGTTATTGCTCAGAATTTAGGGAATCACTATGTTATGGTGTCACACTCTTGATCATAGCTCACCCCCTCTCACCAACATACATACATAAAATAGATGTTCATTATCTTGGCTATTTGATGTAAAGCTTATCATTCATGCCTATGATGAATCTATAGATCTCCAAAAATATAGATCTCCAACTCAGATCTCATTTAAAATCATGGTCTGGTACTCCAATGTAATCTTCACGACCTGAAAATAGATCCCTACAATCTCAATTTCGTCTATCGTATATCATTGAAATCTCCATATGATAGTTAAAACTATGGCAGTGGAAGATAAAGATTGTTGCATAGTCTTGTTTTTTAATTTTGTTATCTTTTTAGGTATTAGCCAATTTAGAGATATGTGTGATTTAATAGTTTTTAGTTATATAGTCTTATTTCTTTTATTTATTTAAAAAGTCAAATGTTTCATGTATAAAATCTTCTATTATGTTCTGTTTTGATGGCCATAGTTGTTTTATTTTAAAATATGTATGTTTTCAAAAAAGTCTTTGGGTCTTTTTTTTTAGTGAAGTCATTTTAATAAAAGTTTGAGTTTGTGTCATATTTATCTTATCAAAATATCTATGAGGTGTGTCATCTTATTAAGAGTTAGGTCCACTTCTCAAGTTTTCAAATAAATCTATAAAGATATTTTTTTAGAAATAAAATATAAAAGTTCTTGACATTGTAATAAAGTCTCCAACTAAATGTATTTTGATGCATTGTCATTTGTAATCAATGTCCCTAAGTTCACATTAGGGGAGGGAATGATATAATAATTTAATGTTAAATTTTTAATAATATGTGGGGCATTAATAAAAATATTGTAAGTGAGATATTATCTCATGTAGATTGTATAGGGAGAAATATATTAGGGGACTTGAGAGATTATAGGTAGTGTGTAAAATAACAAGTTGTTAGAACAACTTACCTATCTTCTAGGTTGATAGTTATAAGATAATATTATATATGTAAAACATTACAATGAATAAAATAATGTTGATTAATTGACCCCTGAATATTCTTTGTTGTGCTTCTTCACTTCAAATCACCACTGAATATGAGGTAATTCCCATCAAAGAAGAAAATAGACAAAAAGGGGAGAATCAAAGATAGAGTGGGTCTTCTTCCCCATTAAATTTTGACTCTCTCTTTGATGGGTTTATCCTTCCATATGACCAGGACAATGGGTCTCCCTGGAGGTTTATGTTTGTTAAGACCCTTGGCTGGGGTAACAATTCTTCCCAGGTGTTTTCATATTTTATGTTTCTCTCATGCCATGTTGGCATGACTCTACTCTCATAGTGAAATTTATTTTATGGCTGATAATGGTTATATTCATTTACAAAATTTGGATAATAGATAATGATATATATTTTTTTAAATTAGAGTTTAGAATAGATTTGGTAATGGTTAGGAAATTAGAGTTTTCACTCTCTAGTTAAATTAGATATTTTTAAAATGGTTCATGCTTTGATTAATTTGGTATGTCCTCCCAGGGGCTTCTCATGCTTAAGAAATTTATTTTTCATTTTAATAAATCCACATCTTTTCATTATTTATTATCACACCTCTTAGGTAAAATTCAATATTATTGATGGTATTTCCAAGCCTTGTTAAGATAGTATTTACTTAGAGTAATCTTGGTGGTGTTATGTGTTGTTTGAATCAATCTAATAATGATTCTAGTGGTGTGTGGGACTAAGATACATTAAAAGGATACTTGTTTGGTGATATGGAATTCATGACCTATGTGGTGTATATATTGATTTGGATTAGAATTGAAAACAAATCATTAAAATAAACACTATGGTATAATTATTGTACATATTGAATTTATATTATGGTGATTATGTTTCATTTCTCGATGCTTTTCTTCCATAATTTGTCTTCATGTATTTCTAGATAGAAATATATCTTAATGCAATTATCATTAGTGGATCATGTACTTTATGGGGTCATTTCTAATTAATATTATTTAAATGTTTAAACTCCATTATGTATAAAATTCTAGAGTGGTTTAGGTTTTTTTCTATGCAATAAATAAAGATGTTGATGACCATCAATATATTTTCCTTGGTTACACTTTGATGCTCTATTTTTATCTCAAAATCAGGTGAAGTATCCTTGTCTAATCTGGGTTATTTTAGGCTATGTAGTTACTAATCAACATTATTTACCTTATACAAATCCTTCAGATGAGTATCATAATATATTAAGACATACTAGGTTATGAAGGTAACATTTATATGTTATTTGAGATAATTTCAGTTCATGGTTTAAAGTAAAATCATGTTGTGAATCTTGTAATCTAGGACATATTTTATTTTGAAACTTAATAAATGAGGTTGTGCATTGGCATTCCAAAGGACATAAAGCATATAAGTCCTTATGTATTTAATATAAATTCTAAATGCATTTTGCTCTTATTATCCATATAACTCCTTGATTTCTAGTAAGGTTGATAATGAATGTTTATACAAATTATGTTTGTTCTAATACCAAGACATATAAGATAACTCATATGAATATTCATTTATTATGTTAATAATATCATATTTATGTTGATGTAAATACTAAATGGATAAAAATGGTTATAGACAAATGGCAATGTGGTGTTGGTAATATGAGAAATGATGCTTAATGACTTATATTATTAACCTTTTTATTTTATGGGAACCAATCTTATAAAATCACTAATCTATGGAAAATAAGGAAAAATAAATTTTATATTATACTACATCGTATTATACTTCTTCATATTTATTACTCATATCTGATGTTTACATTATCCTTTAACACCAATATTGTTTACTATAAATGATTACTACTAGTAGTATATATAAGGATCACTGATGAAATATTGTACATCTTGGAGACAATGTTGAGTACTTATCATAATAAGATTTGGAATAGTAACACAAATGTTATTAGGTAAATTCTAACTTGGCTAACATGATCCCATGGGGAAACCCCCTTACCTCTAACTTAGATAAGTTTTTTTTTGTACATTAATTCTTACCAAATAGTTGAGACATATTAGACCTTAATCCTTAAGGACTAGGAAAAACATGGGATTTGAGCCCTTTTTACTAGAAAACTCTACCACTATCGATAAAATACATAGATTCAATTTCATCTCTTTATTTTTGACATATTTCCATTGATCGGTTAGTCGTAAAGGGTAAAATAACCTGGACTCATTAAAATGAAAAAAATAGGGAATATGGGTGCAACCCTAAGTGTTATAAAATTTTATTATTATATTTGTCTATCAATAGTACACTTTTAAAAGTACTAGTGAGTGAGTAGAAGATGGTGCATGTCACATATTAAATGTTATTTCACAACTTGCATTTAGTTTTTGTATGCTCCACTCTTCCTTAGGATAAATATACATTAAATTCCTATTATTATGATAATTAAAATGTAATTATAGATTGAAGCTTCGTACTATTATTCATGAAGTTGGACTCACTTAATGTTGTAATAATACCTAAGAGGGGAAATTTGAGCTTTAGATCTTGTAAAATTCTGTGATGATTATTTGATTTAGCATACCCTAGTTAGTAGATATTGATAGATTAAAAAATAAAATAAATTGTTTGGCTTACTTGTTATGTTATATTTTCAATATCTTAATTCACATCTCTTTATTGTTGACATATTTCCATTCATTAGTAAGTCACAAAGGATAAAATCCCTGGGATTCATTGAAATCAAAACAAATAAGGAATATGAGTACAACACTAAGCGTTATAAAAGTTGATTATTATTTTTAGTTGTCAATACTACACTTTTGATGTACTAGTGTGTGAGAGTAATATGGTGAATAACACACATTAAATTTTATTTCACAACTTACATTTAGTTTCTACATGCTCTATTATTCCTTAGTATAAATATACTCTTAAGTCCTATTATTATAATAATTAAAATGTAATTATAGTTTGAAGAGTCTCAGTTTTGTTCATGAAGCTAGGCAAACTTAGTGTTGTGATAATACCTAGGAGGGGAAATTTGAAATTCAAAGCTGGTAGGCTTGTATGATGATTATTAGATTTAGCATATCCTAGTTAATATATATTGTTAGTTTAGAAAAGAGAATATATTGTTTGGATGTATTGTTATGTTGTATTTTGAATATCTTATTTCATGTAGATAAATTATATTTTTCATATCCCCATTGACATAGATTTCATATGTTACGAACCTATTACGTTTTTTTTAACTAATGTAGTTTGCATTTTGGTTGAACGTTATTCTTAAATTAGCTATGTATTTTTTCAGGGGTCATTGGAAATGAATATGAAAATGTATTTTGTGAAATAATAAAAGAGATGGAATAACTTCTTGAGAGGAAGAGATCTGAGGTTATTATGTTAGTAGAAGATCATGTTGGTGTTAATCTCTCATTGACAATACATAAAAATGGTTCTCTCACCAAGGAAAAAATTTATTGTATAAACTTATTCAAAGTAAAATTAAAAACATTAAAAGGTTTGAAAGCATAATAGTAGAGAGTAATAGGGTATTAGATAATTTTAATATGTACATCAAAGAGTTATAATGTATAAATATCACAACCAGGGGTGATAAGTTATAATTTGAAAAAAAGTGTGTCAATATTGATACTATCAATTTGGACAAGAAATCACTTTATGACTATAGGAGATATATGGTTAAGTAAATTCACATAATGTAAAATGGAAAGATTACCATATTTGAAAAAGAGATATCAAATTATACGGTAGGATGTGTGAACATGTGTGGGCAAGTCTGATGGATTACTGTAAGAACCAATCGCATTCCTAGGATGAAAAATGGGGATTAGTTATACACATTTATTTATTGGACTAATATGTTAGGTATACTTATGGAATTATAGATAAATCTTTTCAAGACATTGGAAAAGTGAAATAAAATAACTATGGCTTTCAATAATGTTTAATATTAAACATTCTTGTATTTTGTTTTTTTATCTCTTCTACCTTATAAAAAGAGTTTTTCCACAATTTGTATAAGTTTGGGTATCTGATGTTAGAAATATTAATAAGAAATTCTATTCAACATGATCCACTTAGAATAATAAATCATTTTCAATCAAAAAGGTTTTCAAACTTTATGCTTTATTTTTAAATTATTTCTCTATCTTTGAATGTGTGTCGATAACATTCCTAATTGATTTGAAATATTGGGCATTATAACAAGATAGAAATATTACTTGAGTTTAAATTTTATCCAAATATTAGCTCATGCTTGGCAAGATTATGTATTATATTCATTATTTTCCATAAGTAAAGCCTATTGGTTTTCTATCTTCCTTTTTCACTCTTAATATCAAGGAATTTAGTGTTGGTAATTTTTTGAATGCAATGTTCCTTATATAATTTAAGTGTTATGAATCAATGATTATGACAAAATTTTATTCTTTTTCAAAAGGAACAATCCATTTGTATTCATGTTTGGAAATGTTCCAATAATAAGTGGGTATATTAGAACCTTTGTACCACTTTATTATAATTTTTTATTTATTATATACTCTTGTCGTGTAGGAAAATGTCATACACACCATTCCTCAGGATTAAAATAGTTACTGTTAATATAACTTGTAAATTATTGTATTTTTATATAATTAAAACTTGTATCAAATTACCATTCATTCATGGGATTAATGAAATGTATTTATGACTATAATGACAAGTACTATCCATTACTCAAATATTATATTTTATGATATATTAATCTAGAAATGGGCATTTGTTGTAATTAAGGGTAGATTCAGTGAATTGTAATTTGTTAGTTTGCATTAACCAATGCACATATAGGCATAATTTATGTCAAATACAACCTACCTAGGCAATAAATAAACATAAAAATGAATTTTTGAGACATCGCAAAGGGTATAAATTGTAAATGTATTTTATTGTACTTGCAATGGAGTTGTTAAGGCTCTCTTTTATTACCATTGATATAATGAATTATGCATTTCACCTATATTAAGAATCGGTGAGTTTATGAATGCTTATTTTATATAGCATGTCAATATCCACAATTTAAATGATTTTAGTTTTAATGATGAAAATATTTTATTTCTTATCACATAGACCATGAGATTAATAATGAATTTATGGCTTATTAGAGGAATAATCTTATGAAATACTATATTAAAATTGAGTATTCATTTATGACAGTCATGGATGAGACCAAGAGATTAATAAATGTCCTTGGTAAAAATATATATATTGAGAACTCACCTCTTTTGTTGTATTTATTTCATGTTCCATGTTGCATATTTTGTACAAAAACTTACTTTTTATTTATTTATTTTTTCTTAAGATGGTACAACTGCGAATTACGTTATAAGGTATAGAATAAAAATTTAATATGGTATGTTACATCATAATTTAAAATAATATACAATCATATATATAATATGGTATGTGTTATGTTCGGTTAACATTTCATATGCAAACTTCCATGAAACCCAATTTTATAAGTTAAAAATGGAAAAGTAGTGATTAAATGTTAGAAATAGATAAAATAAAACCAATGAGGGAATTTATGTAGAGAGTGTTTCAGTGTATCAAACTAAATATAAAAGTTATGCACATAATGTGTTCCTACCAAACATGATGATCATAAAAACCCAAAATAAAAAATGTAAAAAATGGTTATAAAAAATAGAATATATACTTACTAATTATTACAAAGGCATCTACAAAAAGATAATTGTGCATGTGAATTGAAAATCAAAGAATGCAAGGGGATTTCCAGTATGTTAATGATATAAATCATCAAGTCAATGCCTTTGTACATAAAATAAGACTATATCACACAATCAAAGAACTTGAAGGCAATACTCCAATACAAAATTAGTATCATTAATACATGGAACTATGGTTACAACAAAAAATTTCTCCATAGATGGATAACGAGGGTATACAAAACATCATTGACCATGTCACCCTTTTTGTTGTGAAATATTATACATTGAATTTAGGAAATTATATCAATAATAACATATAAAGGATAGTTCAAAAATGCATGATACATAATTTTATAGAATAAGAAAGGATCAACACTTCTCACTTTAGGATTCATGGGACCCATAGATGCACATTTTAACTAATTATTTAGTGTTATGTACTAACATATATTTATTGGGTTAAATAAGAAAGGTACACAAGCAAATGGGTTATTAATAATTCTCTTTCATCAATATTTTTTCTCATTCAATGGCATCACCTACAGATTTTCAAATTTATGGCCAACACTCCAAGATTTCCATAATTAGATATCAGAGCATAGGAAACCCCTTGTGCAAAGTAGGATCAAAATTTATCCTAGTTCCAAGATAATTTTTTTTTTTACTTTTCATAAATTAAGGATAAGGAATTGATTCAAAGTTAGTTTGGAGTATGAATCATCATCCCTTATTCCTGAAACCCTATTCTCCCTAATTTTACCCCTGCATAGAACATCTAAATGAAAGACTTATCTAGATTCACCTACCCTAGATTCCAATCCAATTTTGGTCTATATCTATCTTTAAATTCATAGCAAACTCCCTCGGAAATTTTCTATAAATGCACCTACATACTACTTCTTTCTCTCATACTACCTTTGTTATTATAATGGTCAATGTTGACACCTCAAAGGATCACCTTGTAAAACATGTCCTATAAATAGGAGATTGTTTATGGTCCCAAAACATCTATTGTTAAGGCCTATTGTTTCACTTTTGTACTCTATTTAACATAGACCACTTGACCAAAGAAAGCAACAACCTTATAATAAAGAAGGAAAATTCTTAGTGGACTATCTTCTACCATACTCTTCTCACTATGAATACTCCTAATTATAGGAGTGATGAGTCTGATTCATCTTTAGATAAGTCTGAGCCTTCTACTCAAAATGAGTACCTTGCATGTTCTATTCACATAAAGGCTGATTCTAAGGTTTATCCATTCACTCTAATTAAAAGAGTATTATATCCAGGTTTGGAAATCCTTGTTCAAACTATCTCTATGGATGTGAATCTATAGATTGAAATACCAAGGGAAGAACCAATGGATGTTATTTTAGTTGAAGTTAAATATCAATTCTTTAAATCAATGGAAATATCTATACCAGTTGACCCAAAAACTATGGAATACAAGGATGGTTAGACCAAAGTGTAGAAAAATAAAAGTCGCAGAAGGTGTAAGGTCCCATCTTCCAATATGATTCTCCATTTAGGGGGCCTAATATAGTTAGAATACTTGTTCATAAATTACATTCAACCCATATAGGGATATATTTTGAAGAAGATGAACAAAATATCAGTGGATGTTTTACATAAGTGTTCCTAGCTGTAGTAGGGTTTCTAATGTTAGGTACCATTGTATAATTCTATTATGTTTTGGTCTTTTAACATCTTATTTTTGTGGTTGTTTTGACTACATCATTGCAACTAGTAGATTCATCCCAATTGATCATGAATGTTACATATTTATCTCTTTTGTAATAAGTTACATAATCTTCAAAACCTATGACCTTTACCCAATTAAAAATAAATAAAAAATAAAATTAAAATTAAAAAAAATTAACACTCATATGCCATTGCATATGGTAGACCAAAGGTTTCTAGAATATAAAAATAAATACATCTCACATACATGCTGCTATACAATGATCATAAATATAGCTTATAAAACCTATTAAGAGAACTAGAGTAGTACCCTCTAGATTTGACCCTTGCTCCCTATGAGCCCCATTTTTCTATAGCTTTGGGGTAAAAGTCCCAATTCAACAACATATTTCCACACTAACTATTATTATCATCCTATAAATTATGAGTACAAAATATTATTGAAAGCATTATTTATAATTATAAAAATGGAAATAATTCTAAAACATTACAATGCAATACTAGGATGCCCATGGTTGGAACCCATAAAACCTATTCATAATTAGGAAGACAAGATAATTTCAATAGAAAAAGGTAAAGCCTTATTTAACGATGGATACATTAAGAGAGAAAATTATTGGAAAAGAGAATATATGCAATAAAAATTTCAAATGAGCCATTTCACATATATTTTATATAATTTTATCACTAAAACCTCTAATCATCTTCAATTTTCCAAATATTACATTACATGGTTATGAATGAAAATTTTAGACCATTATCTTTGTACCTTTTCAAATGTCAATACCAATGGACCAAAATTTTACGTAATAATCTAAATAGAGTTCATAAAAAACCCATTTCCATCAATTTAGTCTCCAGGGGAAACAACATTGCCATCTTCATCCTTATATTTAATGTTGCATAGAATGGAAGTAGGCATAGGAATGCCTTGACTATTGGACATTGTATCCAACAGACAAAACCCAATAAACACAATAGAATGTCAAGCTGGTAACTACTCACAAAATCATGAAAATGCAATGATATATGAAGGAATGGAATATTTCATGTTGACTTCTATAGGGTAAAAAGTATATGAAATTCATTTATATTTTTTTGAATTTAGAAGTTTAATATACATATGAAGGGCATAGTGACAAATTGAATGATGTATCAATTGGAAGCATATACATAAAAGATGAAACACCTATTTACATGATTGGAATATTCTATAGTCTTAAGTTTGACTTCACATATCTTTTAATCACATGACAACAAAAATTTATAGCCTTACAATGGCTTCTCACTGTAACCAACATAGGGACACAATTAAGCTACATTATCTTAATCAAGTTTGTCCCTATCCAACTTTGATGCCCGGTTTATATCCCCATTCCAAACTACTCATTTACGATTCTTACAAGCAGGGTTTGGAAAGAGGGTTATCTCTTGTAACATGCTATGATTCTAATTCCATTCACCATTTCTATGAAGTCTCTCTCTCTCTACAAAGGGTATTTCCATGCACATAATGCACTCGCTAGAATATATGAGCCATTGGTTGATGTGTACATGATATTACCCTACTTTGCACCTTGTTTTAAACATCTACAATACATTTTGGGAAGAATGACAGTATTTCAAAGCTACTTGTTGCTGTGAAACATTTCTTCACAATCTCTTGAGTTCTATACGTCAAGGCTTCAAGCTCATCAACTTCAGCACTAATAGGGATTTATTCATACAATGAAAAACATCCTATCAGAAATTAGGAGAAATATTGAACCAAATGAGTATGAGTAGACATGCCTTACATTATCATCCTCCCTTAGCTGGTTTTTTACTATCATCCTCTCTTATTCTAAACTACAATGATAGGCCAATTATGGGTTGCTGAAACAACAGTCAACTATTCCATGTGCATATAAGAATTCATCAAAACCAAAGGAAGAGAGAATCAAAATGTATAATTGATTGGAAATATAAATTTTAAATGTTATTATCTCTCTTTTTTATATTACTTAAATCTAATACACTTTTAAATAGAAGAATTTTAACATTATTTTCTTTTGGAAATATAATAAAATAACTTGCTACTTTGAAAATAAAGTTTCAAATAAAAAAAAGATTAAAACAAATAAAGTTTCTAGTTCTATAAATTTTATTTCCCGCTGGGAAGAAGACACGATGGTGGAATGGCCACTAAAACTGTAAACGTAGTAGAATGTTTAAATTCTGCCAACTTTGAAATAGGTGAGATTCGAAAAGATCCTTGCGATCTCCATAAAGACATTCCCGAAACAATGAAAAATGGGGAATGGGAAAATGCGAACTAAAAAAGAGTTTTGAGTACAAATGTGGAATAACGTGATAGAAACATAAGGCTATTTCTTTTAACAATAATGCCACAAGGAAGGTTATTTCTTTGCCGATCTTTAAAAACAATTCAAACAAACGTGTGGGATGGGCAAATAAAAACCTGAGAAACACCTGTGATTGCAAATAAAAGAATTACCAGAAATAAATTTAAACAAGTATTTGGTACTAGGATATACAAATTAGATAACAAAATTGAAATAAGGCGATGGAACTATTTTTTCAATGTTTCGATTCACTAAATAATATACGAAATGCAAACCACACCAAGCATCAGTAAAAAAAAGAAAATACAGAAAACTGGGAACTCGTATCAACCACACTGATGGAAGAGGCCTGTTTCAATTCTAAGATAAATTAATGGTACCCGTTTCTAGTTGTTCTAGGAAATAAAATTTACCAACATTCGAATTGTAGTGTTTTCGGACCTATTTCTTCAGTCAATGTGATTTATAACCTTTGCCAATGACTCAAATGCTTACTAACATTGCCAATCAGTGAAGTGAGCAGTTCACGAAAACATAATTACAAAATTTCACATTGCGCAATAAACTGAATAACAAGTACAAAATTAGGATACTGAAAGTGAACTGTCAACATGCCATCCAGCCATTCAATAGCATTATAGTTAGTTATTTAAGGCTTTTCTTTTAGCATTTTGCAGTGAGAAAATTGCACAGCCACTTTTATTACTGATAATAATCATGGGCGTAATAACCACCATCCAACAACTGATAGGAAGGACTTGGAAAACAAGGAATTGGAGTGAAATCGGCTATGCAATTAGGCGAGTGAATTTGACAAATATTTGTAGTATCCACTATTTGCAGCGTTTCTTCGTTAGCCGAAGACTGACCTTCACTTATGCACTCTAACCCTAACCCTAACCCTGAACAATATTTTGCACAACAAGAAATGGTATGTACAATGAAAAGTAACCCTGTCCTGATTTTGTTGCTGGATTCGAGCACGAGAATGATCCTATGGATTTTAGACTGCTCCCTTCCTGTTGAACATTTGTGTGAAGTGAGTTTTGCATTTCACTTTGTGAGTTACTGCCTACCAAATTTATTGAGTCCTGCACAGGAGACTAGTTGTTGCCATTGACATTGGCACTCAAACTGTTAACAAAACTGTATGTTTTAAGGTGATCAATTAATGATTGCGATTCATAGCGACAGAATTTTTCTCTGGTTCTCTGGCGAGCTCTTTCTCTGGCTTGTGTTCTTTGAGCCTTTCGCTCTCCGGGATTTGCAATGTATCTTCTTCTACGCTTCAAAACCACTGCACTAGTCTCCCCCTCTTATGCGTCTCTTTTACTAATGCCATTGCTTTCGGTGGTAGATGTAGGGAAAGAATTAGCTGCTAAAATATTTCCATATAGATCCAAGTTATCAAAACCGCTGACGCTCTTCTGGGATGAAGTGAGATTTTGACAGTGTAAAGTCGATGCTCCTTGCCCCGTGTTGGAATATGCAGAAAGTGCTAAATCGCGGATTGCGTGCTGAGCTTTCAGGAGGAGCAATTCCACTATTTTACTTGGTTGGTCCAGCCCAAGCTTCTTTTCCAAATCAACAGTCTGATAGCGGTAGCTACAGACAATCTCGTCCGCCTGTCTCATGGTGCTTTTGAAGTAAACACTTATTTGTGCCGATCCTTGCTGCCTCTAGATTGAGAAATTCTGTATACGTTCAAATCCTTTGCAGACATTTTAGCGGAGAAAACAGTTCGAACTATCCTTCCTTTGGGTGTTTTTACAGTCAACAGTTTTTTTCTATGGTTTTCTGAACTCTTTGCGTACCCACCGTGGAGGAGGCTGCCTTTTTCCGAGACAATATATTGGTGATCAAAACACTCGTGCTTGTGACCGAATTTTGCCTTTTCTGAACTTTCTACTCCAAGAGTATATTCTACAACCAAAAATTAGATAATGATGTTAGTACACAGTCAAAAAAATAGAGGATTGATTTCATCAGTATATATTTCGTTGTAACATCAATGATTCGCTAATGATGTTAGAATGAAATATGACAGTAGACGTGACGGTACGAATGAGGAAATAGATGAACAAAATTTCGTTTATTAACTGATCTGATATAATAATGGATAACATTATAAAGTTGATTTCAATTATAAAGCAAGATATACAAATCACAATGCTACAAAGCGGCATGTGAAGAGGAGATGTAGTGGTGAATGAATGGAGTAGAGTACTAAGCGGTAGGGGTGGGGAAGAAAGTAATGGTATAATCGGCATTGGTACAAGTAACAAGGCTGATGTGATCATTGTAAGCGTAGGAGTAAGCTGTAGGACATGCGGTCTTAATGTAGATTTTACCAGACCCAACCAGCTAACAAACTAATTAGTAATAACAGAAGAAAGAATTAACTCAGACAAAAAGAGAGCACAACATTAATACAAAATTTTGTATTTTCTGCAGCCTATTAAACAGTTATTTTTTCATGCCTATATATAAAAAAGGAGTTACAAAAAAAAATCTATATCTCTAAACATGCATTTCTTCATGCATTATTTGCTGCACTAAAAAAAGACTGCAGTTTGTTTAAAACAATGTTTAACAACTGAATTAAAAAAGATAAACTATAAATAAAAAGAATCTCAGGGGTTGATGAGAACACCAGTTGAGAGGTGAGGATTGCATGTGGAGAGGAAAGCATGCATCGATGAGGATAGCATGCAGCACTTATCAACGTACTCCCCCTTGATGCTAACATGGATCACAATCTAATCTTTGAGTGTCAAAAATTGATCTGTTACAACTGCTTTCGTGAAGATATCTGCCAACTATTCTTTAGTGTTGAAGTATTTCAATTATACTACCTTCATCTACACTAAATCTCGGATAAAATGATGCTTGAAATCAAAATGTTTGGTCCTACTGTAATGGACTAGACTCTTGGCCAATTTAACAACACTAATGTTATCACAAAAAATAATTGTGGGCTGAACTTGAATCTCTCCAATTTCTTCAAAAAGTTTTCTAAGCCATAATACTTGTGTACCAGCTGAAGTGACTGCAACATACTCTGTTTCTGTAGAAGAAAGGGCAACTATACTTTGCTTCTTTGAGCTCCAAGTAATCAAACCAGAACCAAAAGAAAAACTATTCCCAGGTGTTGACTTTCAGTCATCCAAACTACCTTCCCAATCAAAATCACTAAAACCAACAAGATTGAACCTTTTAGAAGTGTAGTAATGAACACTAAAGTCTACAGATCCTTTCACATACCTCAAAATTCTCTTGGCTTCCTTCACTTGTATTTCTAATGGCTCTGTCATGTACCTTGAAACAAGTGAGACTGAATAAGCAATGTCAGGTCTTGTATAAGTTAGAAACATTAAGCTTCCAACAATACTTATATAGAATGTCTCATCAACTCTTTCAGCAGCATCATCTCTACACAACACAACTCCATGAGCAATTAGAGTGCAGACTGGTTTACAATCAACCATATCAAGTTTCTTTAACATATCTTTAGCATACTTTGTTTGATTAATGAAAATTTTATTCTCCCTTTGATAAACTTTCATTCCTAAAAAATATTTCATGAGGCCTAAATCTTTCATCTCAAATTCATTCATCATAGAAACTTTGAATTCATCCTTCATCATAGAACTACTACCCATATACAACAAATCATCAACATACAAACTTACAATTAGAATATCATTACCTTATTGTTTGTAGTAAAGGGTAGGTTCACTCTTGCTTCCTTGAAAGTCATTCTCTTGAAAATATCCATCAATCCTAGCATACCATGCTCTTGGTTCTTATTTTAGGCTATATAAAGCCTTCTTTAACTTGTAGACATGATTTTTTTTTCCTTGCACTTCAAGACCTTGTGGTTTTTCTACATATACTTCTTCTTCTAAGTACCCATTCAAGAAGGGAATTTTCACATCCATATGGTGGATGATCCAATTCTTTTGAGCTGGTAATGAAATCAACATTCTAATGGTCTTTTGTCTTGCTACTGGTGCAAATGTCTCTTCATAATAAATGCCATACTTTTGTGTGAAGCCTTTAGCAGCTAATCTCACCTTATGCCTTTCAACACTTCCGTCACTGTTACACTTACTCTTGTAGACCCTTTTGGTGTCAATCTTCTTCTTATCATGTGGAATCTTTGTAAGCTCCCAAGTTTCATTCCTATGAATAGAATCCATCTCTTCTTGCATTGCTTGCATGCGAACATCATTAGTATATGCATCTTCAGAACATGATGGTTCAAAATCAGCCTTGGTAAGTAAAGCAAAATTCGGTGTCTCATCTCTTGTATTTTCTTCATGTGCCTGATTTGAAATCCTTTGAAAAATGTCACTCAATGTTCTTACCTTCCTTGTAGAACTAGGACTTGAATCTGGACTTACACTTGGAATTGAACAACTAGATGACAAGTTACTTGGTGGATTTGTAGCACTTGGAACAAAAATATTAGTGGGCTGCCCATGATCAATATCATCCATAATAACTTCATTTAAAATAGATTTTAACTTCTCCATATGGCCTTTTTGATGACCATAAACTCCCCCGTCATAAAAAATCACATTTCTTAACACAATAAGCCTATTAGTGAGAGGATTATATAACATGTAAGCCTTACTTTCCTCACTATATCCAACAAAAAATCTTGACTCTCTTTTAGGATCTAACTTTTGTCTCTTTTGATCAGGAACATGAACATAGGCTAAGCAACCACAAACTTTGAAATAATTAACATTTGGCTTTCTCTCATACCAGGATTCATACATAGTCATCTTGTCAAGTGCACTAGTGGGACTTCGATTAAGAATATATATTGTTGTAGCAATTGCATCTCTCCAAAAAGAATTGCTTAATCAATTTATTTATAGCATGTTTCGTGCCATCTCCACCACTATATGATTCTTCCTTTCAGCTACACCATTTTGTTGAGGTGTGTATGTAAAAGTGAGTTGTATTATGATGCGATGCATATCAAAATAACATTGAAAGGCTTTTGAACAAAATTCTCCTCCATAATCAGTCCTTAAGAATTTGATTTTTCACCCTTTGTCATTTTCTACAAGGACTCTAGACCTCTTGAATGTCTCAAGAGCTTCACCTTTGGTCTTCAAAAAATAAACCTAACACTGTCGTTAGTAATCATCAATAAAACTAATGAAATATGATGACTTACCCAAACTCTTTGTCAGCATAGGACCACAAATGTCTGAATGAACTAACTGGAGTGGATAATGAGCCCTCTATTCATTGCCTTTTGGGTATTTCTCTCTTGCATGTTTTCCTTTAGCACATCCTTCACAAAATTCCTTATGCTCTTCAACCTTAGGCAAACTAGAAACTAATGCTTTTGATGTTATAATCTTAAAAATATAAAATTTAAATGCCCATACCTGAGATGCCACAACCAACTTGTATCCTCATATGCCATAATGACAAGGTTTCTATTATGTTCACCAAACTCTAATGATAACATCTTATTCTTTGTCATAGGCATAACTGTTACCACCCTCTTTCCTTGATTCGTATCATAAATTATACATTGTTGATTTTCAAATACAACTTAATAATTCCTCTGACATAATTGTCCAGCACTCAACAAATTATGCTTTAACTTTGGAGTGTAATAAATGTCTTTAACACTCTTGATACCTTATTTTGTATGTACTTCCATAGCTCCTTTTACAACAACCTCCAATGATTTGTCATCACCAAGCTTGACCATGGATTTAAAACTTTCATCTATTATAGAAAAAAGTTTTTCATTCCCTAACTTGTGGTTAGAACATCCTAAATCTAAATAGCAAACATCTTTAGAAACATTTTCAGCTTTGTCATAAGATAAAAATAAATTATCTAGATGGTTCTCATCACCTTCTTGAGCATAATGAACACTTTTATCATTATTACCTTCTTTTAATATACAATCATAATTAAGGTGGCCATACCTATTACAATGATAACACTAGATATTTATTTTATCAAATCAGCCTCTACCTCTTCCTCTAAAACTACCTCTTCCTCAGAAACCATTTCTGGCTCTATTTCCCCTTGAGTAATTCTGATTTTGACCTCTACCTTGGACTTGATTAATTTTGATGCTACTATTGGCATCTTCATTCTTTATGATTTTTAATTTAGAGGAAAAATATTTCTCATCAGTTTCCACAAATGAATCTCTCAATCTTTCTTCATGAGACATCAGAGATCGAACTAGACGATCAAATTGAAGAGTAGACAAATTTTTGCTTTCTTCTATGATTATGGTAACATGGTTCCACCTTGTTGTGAGAGTCTTCAACACCTTTTTGATCACAACCTTATTGTTCACAATTTCACCAAGTGTAGCCATCTTATTGACCACATCTTTTACTCTAACACAATAGGTACTCACACTTTCATCTTCTTGCATCTTCAAATTCTTGAATTCCCTCTTCAATGTCTATAACTTGACAACTTTGACTTGATCACTACCTTTCTAAGCTTCTTTTAGAGTCTTCCAAGCATCCTCTACTATTTTTGCTCCTAAAATTCATGGAAATAGGCTCTTATCTAGAGATATTTGAATATGAAATAAGGCTTGAGCATTCTTCTTCTTAGCCTCCTTCTTAGCTATTTTATCATTTACTTTGAGGACATTCCAATCAGTTGGCTCTATATAACTTGATTCAATAATCTCCCACAAATATTTTCCTATAAAAAAAGTCATCATTTTGATACACCAATAATCATACTCATTTCCATCAAATTCTGGAATGGGTAAGGAGTCAGAATTTCACATGATAAATTTTTGGCAAAATTCCAACGATTGAATCTTTAACCCAAAAGAGAAATACCTTCTCTGATACCAAATGTAGATTTTATCCAGACCCAACCAGCTAATAAACTAATTAATAATAAAAGTAGAAATAATTAACTCAGACATAAAGAGAGCACATCATTAATACAATTCTTTTAATTTTCTGTAGCCTATTAAACTATTCTTTATACATGCCTATATATAAAAAAGAGTTTCAAGAAAAGATCTATATCTCTAAACATGCATTTCTTCATGCATTATTGGCTGCGCTAAAAAAAGACTATAGTTTTATTAAAATAATGTTTAACAATTGAATTAAAAAAGATAAACTATAAATAAAAAGAATATCATGTGTTGATGAGAACTACAATTGAGAGGTGAGGATTGCATGTGGAGAGGAAATCATGCATTGGTGAGGATTGGATGCATCACTTATCAACATAAAACCCCAGGAATAGTTAGTGGGAGAGCATGTCTATGGATTGGCATGTTCACTTGTACAACAATATTCAGGATTTTCAAATGAAAGACATGCCCTCTTACATGCAATGATCTTTCCATTACTACTCACTACACTCAGCTCCATAGGGCATCTACTCTTCATTGTTAGAATTTGTATTTCTCCCAGGTCTATTTTTAGTTTTTTATTTTTGTATTGTTTTTAGTTAATCCACTGTATCTATTGGAGGTTGATTAGATAGGCTTAAAATTGTAAAGTTATTGTATTGAAATCTATCTAAGTCCTCTTCATATCGAGGCATCATGTAAGCATTTGATCATAACTTAGAAGCAAGTAAAATCATAGCAATAGCTATTTTAGATTGTTATTTTTGTTTGTTCTTTCATATTGGTATTAGATCCCAAGGTATTAAACTTAAGAAGCAATAGAATATCTAGGGAGAGGAAATGTTGCAGCAGTAGTAGAATCATGTAGTGAAAGTTGAATAAGAAACAAAACTAAATGTAGTTGTAAAAGGAAGAAGCTTAGACAAATAAGATCATTGTTTTTATTTAGTATGGATGCACACTTGTGTCTCACAAAATCCTATAGATCTAGGTAGAGGAGAAAGGCGTGGTATGAGTGTAGTTTTTTTTAGAAAAAAAGATCCTGAGAAAGATCCAATGATCATGGGAGATCACAACTAAAGGCTAACACAGGATAGCACAGCCAACTAAAGATCAAACCCAAGTTTAAAGTACAACTTGGGAGAGTTTATTACAGCTATAACCAGGGGTAGAGCGCAACTAATTGGAAGGAGCTGAGTTAAAGAGAGCAAAAGTGTAGGAGCTGTACTAAAGTGGTTTGAAACTAGCAAACTATGGTTTCTTTCCTCCACATCCTATGAGTAGCCAAGACACAATTGATCCAAAAGTATACTTGGCAGAAATTTGTCACAAGCTAAAGACAAGTAAAAGGAGATATTATTATTTACAACAAGAAGAGCATTCATTCATGAATTCATCAAAACAAGTAATTATTTGAGATACACGACAATTATTTTTCAAAAACATATTTATTTTAGATCTCTCAAAAAATCACAAGAAAAGATGGATCACTAATATGGCTAGATCAAACAATAAGAGTTGTCAGCATCTGCTTACATTCGATAGACAAAATAATGATATTTGGTATAAGAATATGAAGACAATGTTTATGGAAAATGATTTATGGGAGTGTGTTACCATTGGTTTCATAGATGTGACCAATATAGTAGCATACAACACACTAAAAAAATATTAGAAGACTCAGTTAAAGGAGAGTCAAAGGAAGGATGAGAAAGCATTAAATCTAAAAGAGACAATAGTGACTGAAGCCATATCATGGATAATTTTAGTAGCAAATTATGCAAAGAAATCATGGGAGATCCTCCGTAATTCTTATTGAGGCACAAATAAGGCATGGTTAGTGAAACTACAATTGGTTAGAAGAGAATTTGAAACATTACAAATGAATGAAAATAAGATTATTTTTTAGTTTCATACTAGGATCTCTATCTTAACAAATTAGTTAAGAGTAAATAGTGAAAAAATAAATGATCAGAGGATCATAGAAAAGATCCTTAGGAGTTTGTCTATGAGATATGATCTAATTTTCATAGCTATTGAGGAGGATAAAGACCTCTCAAGGATGATTATAGATGAATTGATGGATTCCATTCAAACCCATTAGCACTAGTTGAATAGATCTGAACCTTCTAACCTAGAGCAAGCCTTCAAGGACCAAGATAGTTTTAGAGGTAGGTGAGAGGAAGAGAAAATAGATGCTAAAGCTTTAGAGATGGAGGGTGAGGAAGTATCTATAATGGAAGATCAAGTTTAGATATTCAAGAAGGAGCTAACATCTCCCAATCAAATTTCCAAGATAAAAACAAGAGTATTACTTCAAATCAAAGGTATGATAAAAGTAATATTCAGTTTTATTATTGTCATAAGTATGGTCACTTTGACATTGAAAGTAGAAAGAGATAATATAACCAATCAAGATAAAATACACATGTAGCCATTGAGAATGTAGGTGATCCTGAACATTTCACAAACATGTTCATTGTATGTAATGTTGCTGAGCAAAGCAATGCTAAGGTATGGTATTTATATAGTGCATGTAGTACCCACATGAGTGGTAATGAGAATTTAGTTTCATCCATTGATAAGAATATTCATTTAGATATTAATATGGGAAATAATGAAGGAGTTCATGTTGTTGGCAAAGGAACTATTGTTATCTACACTAAGCAAGGTGAGAGGAGATTAATCTATGATGTCTATTATGCTCCAAATTTGGCACATAATTTGTTCAGTATTGGACAATTAGTCTAAAATGGATATAGTGTTTTAATGGAGAATGGAGAGTGAAAAATCTTTTACAATGAAAGAAGCAAGAACATTATATCTTCAGTTCAGATGATAAAGAATTGAATGTTTCCTCTCAAGATGCAGATTGATCCTCTTAGGAGTAAAATAGTACTACATAAAGTAGCCTTCAAAATAGTCATGAAAGACAAATTTATACTCTGGCATTTGAGGTATGGACATTTAAGATTTTCTAGATTACATCTTTTATCTGAGAAGAATATGGTTATAGGTCTACCAAGGATAGTATAAATTGAAAGAAAATGTGAGTTATTCATACTTGGGAAACAACATAGGCAACCTTTTCAATTACGTATGTCTAGAAGGGGAAAAGCACCTTTGTAATTGGTGCACTCAGATTTGTGTGGCCTAATGAAAAATCTCACCCACTCTAAGAATTCTTATGTCCAAACTTTCATAGATGATTATAGTAGGAAAATTTGGGTTTATTTCCTAAAGAATAAGTCTAAGAATTTTGAGAAGTTCAGATGGTTTAAGGAATTGGTTATAAAATAGATTGGATATTTCATCAAGGCCCTGAGATTAGATAGAGGGGGAGAGTATGTTTCTAATGAATTCCCAAATTTTTGCAAGAATGAAGGAATTGAAAAGTAGTTCACAATTAGATACACTCCATATTAAAATGGAGTATCAGAAAGGAAAAATATGACCATCTAAGAGATGGCCACAAGCATGTTGAAAGCCAAAGGACTTTCACAAGAATATTTGGGTGAAGCTGTAGAAACAAAAGTATATTTATTGAATAGGTGTCCCACAAAGGCTATTCAAAATAGGACTCAACAAGAAGCATGGACAAATATAACGTATAGTGTTGAGCATCTGAGAATATTTGGGTGTGTGGCATATGCACATGTGCCAAAGGAAATGACACATAAATTTTATGATAAAGGAGAAAAGTGTATCTTATTTGGATATTATGAAGATACTAAAGCATACAATTTTTTCAACCTTGTTATAAACAAGGTTGTGATTAGCAGGGATGTCAAATTCATTGAAAATGAATCATGTCATGGTACCATTGACACTGCATCAGGTATCTTAGAATTGATACTCATAGATAATGGAAATGAAGATGCTTAAATTGAACTTATCATAGATCAACAAGGTGAATCATCAATAACACCTTCATCACCTTGACAACATGTTCCTCAATCAAGAAATTCTAGTAGTAGCTCAGATTCAACTCTTATGCCTAGAAAGAAAAGGAGCTTGAAGGAGATATTGGATGACTCAAGGTATGATGATGAAAACTTAAATTTTGATTTATTTTCTCTAGATGAACCTACATATTTTGAATAAGTAGTAAAATAAGAAAAGTGGTGTAAAATCATGAATGCAGAAATATAAGTAATAGAAAAAAACAAGACATAGGAGTTAGCTTATTTACCTAAGGGTAAACAATTGATTGGAGTGAAGTGGGTCTACAAGGCCAAGATTATAGTAAAAGGAAAAATTGAATGGTATAAATCAAGGTTAGTAATTAACGGCTAAAAACAACAACTTGGTAGAGACTATGATGATACTTATGCTCCTGTTATAAGAATGTAAACCATACGAGTTATCTTAGCAATAGCTTCCCAAAACAATTGAAACATATATCAAATGGATGTGATATCTACCTTCCTAGATGGATTACTCAAAGAAGAGTTATACGTGGAACAACCACCTAGATATAAAGTACCAAGAAAATAAAACCAGGTGTATATACTCAAAAAATCACTCTATGGGCTTAAGTAGGCACCAAGGACTTGGTATAATAGAATTGATGCATACTTCAGTACAAATGGTTTTAGAAAAACTAGTAGCATGCCCACACTATACATCAAGGAGAGCGATAGTAATATTTTAATTATTGTGTTTTATGTAGATGATTTTATCTTTACAGGAAATAATGATGATTTCATTGGTGAGTTCAAAGAAGCAATGAGGAGGGAATTTGAAATGACAAAATTGGGTTTGTTAAGATATTTTCTTGGTATATAAGTATAAAAAATAGATCATGGCATATTCAAGTATCAGTCAAAGAATACTTCACAAATCTTGAATAGGTTCAAAATGTTAAATATCAAGTCTGTGCCAACACCAATCACTACAGGTCGCAAGTTGAGTAAGAAAGATTGAAACAAAGAGGTGAATTCAACTTTATATAAGAGTATGGTAGGTAACCTCATGTATTTGACAACATCTAGTCCTGGTATAGTGTATGCAGTAAATTTGATTTATAGACTTATATAAACATCTAAGGATACACATTGGCAAGAAGCTAATAGAATTCTAAGATATGTGAATGGAAATAAGAACTATGGCATTCTTTATACAATATCAAGTGATTTTTATCTAATTGGATAAACAGATAGTGTTTGGTTAGGATGTGTAGATGATAAGAAAAGAACATGTGGTTATGTGTTTCACATTGGTTTAGGAGCAATTTCTTGGGCATCTATGAAGCAACCCATAATTTCTCTTTCTATAGTAGAAGTTAAATACATTTTAGCAAATGCAGTAGTATGTCAAGCAATTTGGATAAAAACAGTCTTAATGGATTTGAAGTAGAAATAAATAGATGGTAAAATCACATTTTTTGATAATATTTGTTCAATAGCATTGATGAAGAATCCAATGTTTCATGGATGAAGCAAACACATAAAAATTCATTGTCACTTCAAAATAGAATTGGTTGAAGATGATGAAATATAATTGGCATTCTACATATCAAAAAATTAGTTAGTAAACATCTTCATGAAGGCACTAGAAAATGAGACCTTCGAGCATTTGAGATAGAATTTAGGAGTAATGGATATTATAATAGCTAGTGGAATAATTTAAGGGGGGGTGTTAGAATTTGTAAATTTTCCCAAGTCTATTTTTAGTATTCTCTTTTTGCATTATTTTTAGTTTATCCACTATATGTGTCAGAGGTTGTTTAGATAGTCTTAAAATAGTAAAGTTGTTGTATTGAAATAAGTCTAAATCCTCATCATATAGAGGCATCATGTAAGTATTTGATCATCAATCAGAAGCAAGAAAAATCATATAAATAGTTGTTTTAAAATGTTCTATTTGTTTGTTCCTTCACTCATATCGCTAACACACCTCATCATTTTGCAGTCAAGAACCATATTCTAAATGAAATAATTGGAAAAATGAATTAAAATAAATAGTTACCTATGTTAATAGAAAATAAGTACACTTCAAATGGGGTATTATAAAGGTAAAGGCATTTGTTGGCTGTTACATGTCGAAAATATGAAATGGCTAAACCAGGCATGCTATTTAGGATTTTGTACACCTCCTAAACATTAAAGGAAATAATTATTTATAATAGACAATAGAAAAAGGTGTATAAACTTGAAATATATAAGGTGTTAGATGGATGACAATGGATAATTTATATATTGGATCTCCCACTTTTGAAAATGCATCTAATAGATAGTGATAGATTGGGTAAAGTGGAGTGGAGTGGAGTAGCCTTAAGAATAATTACCTAGGTGGATACTAAAATATTTCCACTTTAATAAAGCTATGGTATTAATTTCAATCATGCATATATTTATAAGGATTAATAGAGGAGACACAAATTTAACTTGGGGTTCATTAGGCTTCACATCATTTCTGACTCTGACTATGACTCTTACCCTATCAACATGAATCGTTATGTTCCAAACTACCATAAAATCACCATATGCAAACCAAAATGTCAGCATTATTTAATTATATTAAGGGATCTTGATTTTGAAAGCCTATGGAAGTGAGTGCCCCATTAGAATCAATCCCTCATAATTTTATTCATCTATTCAATGGGATTTCATTTCATTTCTACTCGTCTGACATATTCCATATCAACTAGCTAGGCGTCTACTCTCTACTGCCCAACAAAATTCTATGGCTCCAAATTTCCACTACACATTTGGATAATTAATCCATTCTTCCTATACATTTATTTTTCTCAAACTAATAAATTTATTCTTCATGTGCTTTTATTATCCTTGATGATAAAGATAATACTCACTAAGGCCTTCATTTTTCTCGTACATTTATTTTCCTCGAGAATAAAGATAATACTCACTCATTCAACATAAATTTCAATGCTTAATGAATTCCTTCAACCTACATTAGCTTTGACCAAATAAAATTTATAGTCATGCTTCAACTAACACTTCTCCCACTGATAATATTATGGCCCTTTAGTTTTATAGTTAACATAAGGTTGTCTTCAAATTATGGTTTCAATGCATGATAACGAATATCAAGTGCATTCACAACTTTTTAGGCATATCAAGTAAATTAAAGTTATATATATATATATATATATATAACTTTCATTTAATTGATATGCTTAAAATGTTGTGAATTAAGTTTTGGATTTAATTGATTGTGAAATTTATAGTCATTATACTTATTTATTTTTTTATTTTTTTAAATTCATGCACTCTTCATTTATTATTTTGATATGTATTCACCTGTTGGATTGATTTTTGTGTTCATTCCCTGATCCAAAGTTCACAATGAATGTTGGAGGATCAATAATGTTACATTTCCTTGCTTCTAATGTGTGACATTTGTTGTCATAACCATACCACAAGGATGAAGAGTGGTCAATGATGATAATTTATTTACTGGCAAGATAGTGGTAGACACTGAAGAAAAAGAGGACAATCGATTTAATTGATGTAATTTATTGTATATTTTCTTTGGTGATGAGTCTACAATGAAAATATCGTTATTTATTTTATTTGTACACAAACAAACATTCATTATTTGTTATTTAATGAGATATTCAAAGATAGGACTTTTGATGGCTCTAGATACATAGCCTGATGATAGAGCATGCAACTATTATTATGGGAGTTAAGCTCAAATAATTGTCTTTGTATGAATGTAATGAAAACATTTATTTTATCTCACTTTTGTTATTGACACTAACATAAATTCTTTAAAATAATGTTTGTAGTAGAATTTGTTTGTAGATAGTTGTCTCTATCCTTACGGAAAAATGCTTCAATTTGTATTAGTACGAGCCTTGGTCATTGAAATGATTTTTTGGGTATGATTTTGTTTATTCGTCATTGGCAATGAATTTTATTCATTCTTTATTTGAAGAGTACATGCTTTCATAAAATAGTAGATATTGAAATGGGTTTTAGATAGTTTTTCATTCTTTCTTGGATAAAAATAACATTTATACCTTGTTAAGGTTTGTGTAATAAAATAACTTATGGGTTTAAAATGTTGTGTATTTTTTCTATCACGATACATATAGTTTAGAGATTGGGCATGTAACCATTATCTTGTGATTTAAGCTCAAATAATTTTATATGCATGAATGTGATGAGAATATTTTATTTGTCTCCATTTTTTAGCTAACATTGATATTAATCTTTTAATTCATTCTTCCATATAAAATATATGTGGATAGTTGTCTCTATCATCATGGAAAAAAGATTTAGTTTGAAATAGTGAGAGCCAAAATCCTCAAAACAAATTTTGGGAATGATTTAGTTTGTTGGTCATTGGTACAGTAGTATTCTAATTATTTTTTGATAGATTAAATGAATTTAAATCACAAAATTTATTAATAAAAGGTTTGAGACAGTTCTTCATGTTTTTTTAGAGATGTAGAATGTTTATCATTCTTTTCAACTTTTATGTAATAAATTAGATTATGGGTTCAAAACATTGTGTAGTTTTATATTCTTAAATCTAAGTTTCAGAGTTTTTGTATTGCATTAATTAAACACTTATGTAACCATGGTGGTGAGGCATGGTATATGGTCAAGAGCCTTCATTTGTAAGTAGTATGGTTTTTCCCATATACGAGCTAATATTCGAGGTAGTAAAACAAACTATTTATTTGCTTGAGGGCATATAATCATTGTATTATTATAAATAAAACTATATTAATGAAGTTTTTGTATTGCACTAATTAAACACTTACATATTTAGATAAGACATATTAGATAAAGTCCTTTATAAATATACTTATTATAGCTTTGACAATAAGGGTCATGATTTCATTTCTATCAATTCCTTGCCTTGGCATTTTCTTATTGCCTTATGTTCTAAAATATCTCAAGAATATCACTATTTTAATCTTAGAAAAATAGATCTTCTTAATTTCAATTTGATCATTTGGGGGATAAAATTATAAGCTAGAATTTATGCTCTAGTGAGGGCCATTTTACAATTTTTGTTTGATCTAAAAGTTGTTGGTGACCTATTAGTTACATGGAGAAATCTATAGGTCTCTTTATAATTGCATGAAATAACTGTATAAGTGTTATCTACCATAAGACATACACCCATAATACCTATATAATAAATCTAAGAAAGCTTGAATTAAAAATAACATAGATTAATCAATTAGCATAGTTTCCTTTTTTCTACTAAGAGCTTTATCCTAATTATACTAGTATAATAGTAACTCTCATTCATAAACTACCTCACCCATTATCACTCTATGTTCTTATATAGATAAAAGAGGATAGTGTTAGGGTTTTAGGGAGTTTTTAAAAAATTAATAAGACATAACCATTATTAGAAGAATTAAATTAAGAATTTACTTAAATGATAATCTTATCTAAGTATGTACCAATTAATACCTCCTATGAATTACAAATAATACTAACTTTGTGAATCTCAAATACATAGAATAGTGTATGACTATATATAGTAGCATCCCTAGTTGAGTTCTAAGTTGATGAATGGAAGGATGAAGGAATAACTAAATTATCCCCCCTTAATGACACTTTTATTCACTCCTAAAATTTTATTGATATGAACAAATAAAGTCTCAACCAAAGAGTTTCATGAAGATGTCTAAAAGTTGATCATTTATTCAACAAAACTTAAGATGCATGACTTTTTCTTGTATCAATATGTGAATATAATGAATTTAGATCTCAATTTATTTTTTTCTGTTGTGTTATAATGGGTTGTGATAAATGTGGATAGCACTATGATTATAACACCAAAATAGAGTTGGTTGGGTCTATGTAAATTCTCATTAAAAAAGCATGTGTTGATTCCAATGTAACTCATGTATGACAATAAAAAATCTATTATAACCACATTTTTAGTAAATAAATAAATAATAGTCTACTTTTTATAGGTCTAAGCCAATGAACATGTCCCAAGATGATAGATGTATCCTCAGGTTGACTTGTGATCATCTAGACTTCTTTCTTGATTAATGTCTTTGTAGCTCAAAACTATTATGATCCCACTAGAAGTGTAACTATAAATTAAGGATTTTCCACTTGAAGTGTACTTATTTGGTAATAGTTACTAATACCACAAAGATACCTTATAATTCATTTTTTCAATATTAAAATGGATTTTATTGGGGTCTTTATAGTAGTGTGATACTAATTTCAAAGCAAATTAAAGATCATGAAAACTATGAGTCCAATATAAAATATTTCCCAATAATTTATTATATATTATACCTACAACCAAAGGAGAATAATAGTTGGTTAAATTTTTGACTAAAGATTGACAAGGAGTTAGTGCAAATTTTAAGTTTTTCATGTTGAATTGGTTGTGTTATCTTGACAATAATTTGATTGATTAATAAATATTCCTTTTTTAGACTATGGAATCTAAATATAAAATAATAAATGTAATAATCCTAAGCCAATGATCTCAAAATAATTCATTATTTGGTCATTTAAATCATGAATATTTTTGATAGAACTTCTTATGATGATTAATTTGTTGACATATATGGAAAAAAAATTGGGGGTTTCTCATCAACATTCTTAGTGTAGATATTTGGTTTAGAAGGACTCACTATAAAGATAGATTCGATTAAGAACATGTTAAAGTTGAGAAACCAAACCAAACAAGGTATTTTTCAATCTAAACATAAAGTAGGATTTTTAGATGATTATGCATGTGTGAGGTTGGGACATGTAGATTTATTATTGCAAATCTATATTAAGAAATGAAATTTTGATATCTATTTTTTTGACTTTCGATCCTTGTGTTTCAGCCAAGGAAATCATTAGCCTGATTGAATTTATCTTAGAAACTAATGCAAAGGTTTCATAGTAATCAACAACTTCAACTTGTGAAAAACCTTTTTCTATAAGTCTGAAATTTTATTTATCAATGGGCCCATATTATTCATACTTTGTGTGGTACACCCACTTCTACTTCACTAATTTTCTTCCTTTCATAAAGGAAATCGAGTTCAATTTTTTTTTTTGGTGAAATAAGCTCATTTATCATATTTTTTGGGCATTTAGGATGCTTATAATATTTATGATAAGTCTCTAGATTATGTGTCATTTCCAATGAGTAAATATTTATAACACCACATGGATGTTATCATTTAGTTATGTTTGGATCTCTTGGATCCTCTATCAGGGAACCAACATCACAATGAAAAATGTGAACCCATTTTTGTAAAGGTTTTGGAGGTGCATTATGAATTTTCTTATCACTTGAGGATGTGTTTTTTGTCTCCCCTCTAAGTCATCTTTTTAATTATATTAACTCAAAAAGTGAGTGTCATCTAAACTATTTCATTCTTTATAACAGATTTCATAAGTTGTGTCCAACTTGATAAAACATAAAGAAGGAGGAAGATGAGGAGGAGGATGAGATATTTCACCATCAAATTGACCATTTCCTTTAGTGTGTGGTTTTTTAATTCAATCCTCAATTTTGATAATGGATATGGTAAAATTTTCCAAATTTTAATCCCTACATGTTCACATAAGTTAATCATTTGATTATTGACAAATTTTTGTACAATATTTGTTTTGAGGCATTGAATTTTTTTCTTTGATATGTTTTGAATAAATGCCTTATTTTTTTAATTTATCAAGGAATTTCATTTTTTAAAGTAAACTATGTTTTGTGAGATAAAACATCATTAAATAAAAAAACATATTTATGTTTATGAAAAGCAATGTTAAAAAAATACATAAGATCACTATGAACAAATTGTAATCTGTCATTTGCCCTCAAGGACATATATTTGGAAAATATGTCCTTATGTTGTTTTCTATGTGAAAAACATGGTCAAACACCACCTTTATAATAAATTTGTGGCATATCAATAACCATGTGTTGCTTACTAAGGTCTTACAATTAACAATAGTTGAAAGAAGAAAAAAACTCATGTCATTATCATGTATAATAATAACTTGTGAAGGTTGAGTGAACACATTTTTACAATCAAGCTGGATGATAAATTGTTTGAGTGGCTAAAATATTGAACTAGTCACTATTTCATATTTATGATGATATCATCAGTAGGTATAAACTTAAATATTTTTCCTTCACTTAACATAGATGCATTTCACAAACAAGTATATAATGTAGATAACTTTGTTGAATATGTCATTATGTATCTCATTTTATTCTTATCCCTCAATAAATACAATAGTAATGGTTCCCTAATTAATTCCATTTGTGTGGTGTTGGTCAAGATTTTGAAATAGTGAGTGATCATGCACCACATGGTGAGAGGATTATGAATTGAGAATCCATTTATACACAAAAGATCCTATTGTAATATTAATTTTCAATCCTATCTTGGCAGGGGGAGCTTAAGTTTTTCATCTATGTTTCTAAGTATTATATTTTATTAAGATATTGATGTGTACCATGTCTTGGTTTCCTATGGTAATTATAATACTCTTGGTTGAAATTCACATTTAATTAACATTTTATTTTATTTTAAATTGGATAAGGATTCTAATAATATGATGGATTACATTTAAGATTGGTATTTTCTTTCATTCTTATCTTGGCATGGCATTTACCCTTCCTAGATTTGGTATATGATTGTCTAGTTTTATATAAAGTTATCACAGACCTTGTGAAAAATTACTACAACATAGTCATATCCCATAGAATCTTAATGTGTTTGATAGTTTAAAATAAATTTTTTGTAATAATGAATCAATTTTAACAGTATAATTATGATAAGTTTTTCATTAGTCTTGGTGTCACCAGTCTTAACGAGTAAAAGGCTTAAGTTCTTGACTTGAGTGACAAAGTATTAAATATGAGGATTATTTTTTAGAAAAATACTAATGTGTTTGTTTCTATTTGGCATGCGTTAGCTTACTATGGTTTCTAATACATAATCCAAGATGGTCCAAATTTTATAATATTCTATGACTCTATAAAAATTAATTTTCAATTTAGGGGGATACTAGATGACTAAGGATCCCTCTTGCTTTGTCAAAATAGTTTTGAAATTTATTTTTTTTTGACAAGATATAAAGGCACAATTTATTCACTAACTGCAATGTGGTCGAGAGCCTCGATAAGGATCACATCAATACTATATCTTTTTCAATTGAATTAGTTAGAGCTTGAGAGGGTTATATTTTTCTCTACCATAGCAATAGAGAAATTTGAGTGGAAAATCCCATAAAATATTTTCGTATGAAAAAAATTCAAAAAAATTATTTTTAAAAATATAATCTGGATGAAAATATAAAAATAATGTAATTTGCATATGGGAAAAAATATCATTTTTGAAAAATACATTTTGATGACTACAAGAAAAAAAATTATAATTTTTAAACATATTGAGATCCTAGTTAAAATGATTATCTCAAAGAAAAAATCACTATGTTGTAGTCTCCTCCTCCTCCTCCTCCTCCTCATCATCATCATCATCATCATCATCATCATCATCATCATCATCATCATCATCATCATCATCATCATCATCATCATCATCATCATCATCATCATCATCATCATCACTATCACTATCACTATCACTATCACTATCACTATCACTATCACTATCACTATCACTATCACTATCACTATCACTATCACTATTACTATTACTATCGATTCACATAGATCTGGCTTTAGCCTTCCCATATGCATTCATAAAGTTCATCTGGATTGGGTATAATATAGTGAAGTTTAACAAAAAATAGCACAAAAGTTAATACTTACTAAATATTAAAAAATATATTTTTGGATATATTGGGTTGAGGTGTGTTTGATCTATAGGCTCTTTGATATATGAATCCATAGTCATAAATAGGGAACAGAGCCAAAGGGTAATAACTATGGATGTTTCTTCTATCATTTACCTTAAATAGCCTATATCTAAGGTATGTAGAGAGTAAAATTTTGGGACTAACCACTTATCACTGCATCATATAATCTAATGGTTTAGGGGATCCCTATTTTCCAAAAAAACAAAAATTCTAGAATCTTCCTATATACCATGAGATCATGGAATCTAAAATTTATATACAATCCTATTTGATTGATTAATTGTTTAGGCATTACCTATTTCATGATATATTAATTAAAAATGATTATTATTTTTCCTATGAATGATTAACACATGCTAGTGAATTTCATCTATGAATGTGACCTACACCATGAGGCACAATTTGTAATCACACATGTCATACAACATTTTTTTGTGTCACCTTCTAGAATTTCATTTCACATGGTTTCCATAAATTTCATCATGATCTCCCATTGAATTTAATACATTGAATGATTAGTTTATGTTCAAGATGATCCAATATTGAGATGTCTTTCATTCATTATGATGTACAATGCTAAAATAATGTGTATTTAGATATTTATTCAACATAAATGGCCAACATACATGGTTGGTAAAGGTGAATATGACAAGATCCTTATCCACATAAGCTTCAATGATATTAATTATAGGAGAGATTACATTGTGGGGTTTTATGAATTTATTGATGAAATTTATAATTATACGTTGCGTTGTTTGATTCCTCCATTTTCAAAAAGGAATGGGCTTCTGGCATAAGTATGAGTGAAAATGTAATGTACCACTAAAAAATGGGATGAATTGCATTTACATGAGGTTTATATAGGTAAGCATGCCATTATGTCATATCTATCCCATATCTTATTTCATTTACACAAGGTTGATTATAGATCTTTTAGTATACTACACCTCTCATATCTCAATATGGGTGATGCATTGAACTTATTAATTGGCTTACAAATTTTTAAACCATTTTGAAATCTATGGGATTCCTAGAAATAACACATTATTATGCCATTCCAACATACACATAGTTAGTACATACTAGTGAAGCTCATCTATGAATGTGACCCCAGTTCTGAGGCATGATTTACAATTCATACATGTCATACAACTTTTTTGTCTTGCCTACCAGTATTTCCTTTCATACAATGTCTATAAACAACAACATGTTCTCTCATCAAATTCAATACATAAAAGGATTAGTTTATGCATAAGTTGATAAAATATTTAAGATGTTTTATCCCCATAAAAGGCTAGAATACATTATCATTAACAATTAATGTTTTAGGTCTCTTATCTACATAAGCTTGGTCAAGATTTAGTATTAGAGAAATTAGAATGTACACTTTTGTGATATCATTGGTGAAATATATAATTAAGAGCGGAATTATTTGATACCCTATGTTTTGAAATAGGAATGGCCTTCTTGCATAATTTTTTGTGATAAGTTAATGTACCATTATAAAATAATGGGACAAATTACATTCCCATGAGGTTCATAAATGTTAGCATGCACTTATGTTAGAGCAATCATGTTTCATCTATAAATTACATTCTACTACTATACAACTTGAATTCCTTCATATGGATGATTCCCCTACCTTTTTCATTGCCTTATAGGAATTTAACCCTTTCAAAAATCTATGGGCTTTATAGTAATCCCACATTCCCACACCATGCCTACATTCACAAGGTTAGTACATTCCACTTAACCTCATCTATAAATGTTACCCCATCCCAGATACACTAGTTATCCATTTATATGGTTTCATGATTTGATATTCATGTTTACATTTTTATGTGTAGTTCATGGCTTGTATTTTTTGTATCTCTAATTTATATATGCATTTATTTAGTACTTTTAAATGGAAAGGAAGACATATTTATATCAAAAGCATGTTATTTACTCCTTAAAATGAAATCATATGGTAATATGGCACTTTTATATTCAATGAAGTGTCTCTACATCATGCCTGTTAAATTGCTTTAGTCAACAAGCTAAGGTTATGTTTGTATTTGCACAAATAAAAAGTTGTCTACATGGAGGTCAATTTTGAAGATGTTTTTTCATGAAATGATAGGGGTTATGGATGTGTTTGGAGGTTTTCTCAATGATATACATGATGACGTGACTTTATTGCATGGGTTTTTTTCAATATATTCATATCTATTGCATAAATAAATGTCTTCAATAAACATCATCAAGGCAAAACAAAATGAAATACAATAAATCACTATGGATTAATTCAACATGCTTGATTTATAAGATGTGCCCACCAAAGAGTTTTTTGATACTTTTTATAATTTCCCATTAGTCGACATCATTAATTACATGCATCCATTCTTATTTACTCTTTATAGAATTTTCACATTTTTTTAATATCATACAATTCTCCATTATCTTCGTTGACTTGATGTAATGTTGAAAGGATTCCATGAAAAGTTATTTTCATATATATGTTGTAATGTTTTTGAAAGACAACAAAATTTATACATGTCTTTAAATAAAAATTAATTTTAACTATTTATATGATGTCTATATGATTTTTTGATGGTCTTTTGTTTATCATAACATTATGTACTTATTATAGTCGTAATGATGTTTTTATTTTATTGCCATTGTAGATCACCTAAATTTTGGAGTTCTAAACAAGTTTAGAACCTGAACTGTTTACAATATTCAAATGCACTCATGAACTTATTAATGTTTTTATATATAAAAATTGTAAAATAAATTTATATCTTGAATGACCTAATATGGGTTAAATGCAATAGTGCTTTCAAAACAACATATTTGAATGAGATTTTTGAGAAATGTAGCCAAATAGGTGTTGTCAAGTTCATCAATTCAAATATGTTTGATTGTTTATTGACATGACATATAGATGTTATTTTAATGATGTTTTGACCACTATCTACTTATGTTGTATGTATTGTTCAATCATTTTCATTCATACATTGAAATATATGGAAAAGATAATTCAATCAATAATAAAAGTCCATTGGAATATATGGAACATTCATTCACTCAATAACAATAGTCTATTGCTAATTGGTTGAATGAAATTATTCTAATTATAGGTTTAAATAGATGGAAAATAGGTGGGTAGAAACTATGTAACTTGCATTGAATAAGCTATGTAATAGTCCATTTGATTGTAGTAGTATCAAGTGGGTCAATTTTCCTAACATCCACAAAGAGGAACTATGCTATGCCTAGGTTGATGCTGATAATGTTGATGACTATATAAAATGAGAATAAAAAAGGGAGTTTATTTTTAGCACAGATATTTATCGGTCTATTTTACATTATTTTTAGGTAGTTTACTGTAACTATTTCTATTTCATAGTATATTGGATTTAGGGAGTTTACGTTTAGTTCCTCCATTCTCGATAGATAGTTATCATATTTTTGGTAAATTATTTTTTATTTATTATGCTTTTATCTTTGAATAAATTAATTAGTATCTTTTGTGCTACTCATAATCTGGTATTAGATTATTCAAGAAGTCTAACAGACCTACAACTTGTGATTTATGTAGCAATCAGAGTAGCCATTTGCTTGGTAGATGCCTATTGTGGGAGAATCACTGAATAGAATAACATGAATATTTAATACATAATATAACATTATAAAATCATGCTCACTATATCTCATGCATCATTGGCTATTGGTGTTGACAACATGGACGGATGAAACTATGAAATGATAGAAGATAGACCCGAGTCTATGGTGGATAACATGAATGTTATTTTGCATAGTCCCTAAAAATAATATAGAGCATTTTAACTTGAGTAGAGCCATGAATTAAAGATAATATTAGAATGTTCAACATCTAACAATGAATTCAAGAAGCTATATGTAGGAAGTTTATGTAAACGACCAATGCCATAATGTAGAAGAGAATGTAGATCGGTCAAAGTATTTGACTAGAGCCACTACTAAAGGAGATCATAAAAATAGAGTAGTAATTCATGTAATTATGAAAATTAATTTATCCCTTTGTTAGAATCTTTCATTAATGCCGAGAAAGAGGACAAAGTGATCAAAACATCTCATGGAGCATTAAAGCTCTGAGATGAACTATGTGGATACCATTATGTATGTCCAACATGAAGAATAGTGTTATAACTAGTAAAATCCACCAAGGAGATGCATAGTCTATGAAAAACTACTGTGACACTTAGGAGAGCTTTGATTTCTAGTTTGCCTTGCTAGAATCCCTTCATGATAGTGGGAACATTCAGTTTGATGACCTAATCCAAAATAGACTTCTAGAATATTTATTATTTGATTCACACTACTAATCAAATAGAATATGAGTATAAATCATAGCTAGATATGACATAGACTATTAAGATGATTTTGATCTCCTCAATACGCATCCTTATCTCTTACCATGTAATTATTCTTTTTAGCACCAAGCTTGATTCTCATGCTAGTGAGTAAAAATACTTGTAATTTTCTCTCATAGTAATAAAATAATTTGGTTTTATATATAATGTCTGCTCTAAAATTACTTCTATCTGATGCCCAATTTCTCAAAGGGTAAAACTATGCTACCTAGAAAATGAAGATGTGTACCATCCTTCAGTTTGAAGGACTATAGGGAACTGTGATAGGGACTATGTAGGTTATTACTAATCTTTATTCACTCATGAAATATGAAATATCTAATTCTAAATCCTTGATGTTGATTATGTTAAGCATCATTGATGACATTTAGCCACATCTCAGGGATACAAATAGAAAAAAATATAGTGTGGGATAAATTAGTGAGCATCTATGAGGCAAAAAATAAGACATAAATCCTCCATCTATAGTCGAGGCTTCACAAACTCTATATGTATTATGACAAGAAATTCATATAATTCTTACATCAAGTGGTTGAGTTATGAAAAAAAATTAGCACTTTATGGGATGGTAGATGACCAAATCTTGGTCCTTATCACCTTGAGAGCATTCCCTTTGCAATTCAGAGTGTTCATCATGATGCTAAATATCTCTAGATATATAGTGTCATTCAAAGAACTCATGAACCTATTGTAGTAAGAAGAAGCCATCAAGTCAGTCTAGATGAGTTGTAAGACAAATATCTTGTGGAGTAGTAAAAAGACATTGATTTCTCATCTAGAAGTGTTTAGTTACATAACATATATTCATGTCCCAGCTCAAAAAAGAAACTCAAGCCAAAAATACTATCATGCATCTTATTTGGCTATAACACTACCTCAAAATCATATCATCAGAAGGATCTTGAGATGATGAAAATTTATGAGAGTGGAGATGTGGTTTGTGACGAGTCATCCTTTGACTTAGTGATTCAAAAAGAAGAATCAACACCAACGACCTCTCACTAATTACTCTATGATTAAGAAGATGAGGATGATTCTCATAGAGAACATGAGATACAAGGGGACCTATATGTTGATCTTGGAAAATTAAAATATGTTACTATACATCCACCAAGTAGCTATTCAAATCAACAAAGTATTTATTCACATCAATAATAGAGTTCCCATCAGAAGTGGGTATGAATCACCATCAAATAATCCCACGTGAAATATCCTTAGAATAGTTCATCCAAAGTTAGAATCAAGAGTCAGATAAGAAATTATGTAAATCTTGCACTCATAAGTAAAATATTTGATAGCTTTGAACCTGATAATGTTCATGAAGCATTAATTCAACCTCAATCGAAGAAATCTATAGATGTTGAGTGTAATCACTCATGTAGGATCAAACTTGGTAACGTGTCGATCTACCTATAGGAAAGAAAACCATAAGTTGTTAATGGGTTTTCAAAACTAAATATAAGGAAAATGGATCCATTAACAAGACCCAAATCATGACTTGTAGCAAATGGATATGCTCATAAATAATTCATTGACTATGAAGATACATTTGTACCCACTAAAAATATCAAGACCATTAGATTTATTTATGCAATGGTAACATAGAGAGGATGGAAACTTCAATAGATAGATTTCAAGAGTGATTTCCTAAATGGTGACCTTAAAGAAGAAGTGTACATGACCCAGCCTGATGGATTTGTCAATGAAAAGCATCCTAAAATAGTATGTCATCTCATCAAATCATTGTATGGACTAAAACAAGCTCTTAGGTCATGGTACATCAACATAGATGATCACCTTTTACAACATGGTTTTACCCATAGCCCTTCAAATTGTAACTTGTATATAAATAAGCTAGGGACAAAAATCATCTTTCCTATTTTGTATGTAGATGGTCTTGTGATCATTGAAAGTTCAAAATATTAGGTTGATATTGTGAAGAATGACCTCAAAATATCCTTTGATATGACTTATTTTGGGCTACTCAATTATTCTCTTAGCTTCGAGATATGGTATAAATAGAATCACATTTTTATATCCTAAATAAAATATACTAAGACACTCTTAGAAAAGTATAGAATGTGATATTGTAAACCTCTTTCAACACCATTAGATAAATATTTACAACACTCTTGATTACATATAAAACTCACCTCAAGTGGATGTAACTCTTTACAAATAGCTCTTTAGGATTCTCATCTACTTGATCTACACTAGACCAAAGATATGGTTTACTATGATCTATCTCTCCAGATTCATCCAAGAGCCAAACAAATGTCATTAGGTTGTAGAAAATCATGTTTTGAGATATGTTAAAGGTAAACTTTAGTATGGTATGGAATACAAGAAGAATACTTAATTATTCTTTTAGGGATACACCAACTTGGACTATGTCAGATCTGTTGATGATAGAAAGTCAATGTCAGAATACATATTTCACCTCAGATCTAGACCAATCTTATAGATTAGTAAGAAGAAAATTATTATTTCTCTCTTATCTACTAAGGTAGAGTATCACACTTTACGTGGAACTATGTGTGAGGTGATATGGTTATGTTTTATTATATCTTATATGGGCATTAGCGAAGAGAACCCACATATCCTCCATTGTGAAAATCAAGGTGTGATGAAGCTTGGGAAGAATCCTATTTTTCATGAAAGAACCAAGCACAGTAAGGTTGAGTGTCACTACATTCAAGATGAAGTCTTAAACCACCACATTCAGCTCCAATGCTACCCAACAGATGCATAAATAGCTGATATACTAACCAAATCCCTTGGAAATGTTAAATTTGAGCTATTTGGGGGTACATTTTTAAAAATAATGTAATAAGAGGGGAATGTTATCATAGATAATTATCAGTTTGTTTTACATATTTTTAGTTAGTTTAGTGTAACTGTTTCTATCTTGTAATATGTCTAAATTAGGGAGTTTATGTTTAGTTCCTCCATTCCTGATAGATAGTTACCATATTTTTAGTAAATTATTTTATATTTATTATGATGTTCTCTTTGAATAAATTAATCAAGTTTTTTTGTTCTACTCATATTGTTCCCTAAAAATTTTGTGTTTCACATTACAAGATAAAATAACATGTTCCTAGAAAGAATAATAGGATTAATTATACATATGAATATGTCATTTGATTCACCTCACATTATGGAATTTAAATGAGTGTTTGCTTAGATGTTCTTTTGTTTTATTTATGTAGAATTCTTGTCAATTTGCATGATTGTTTATTTTTCACCATAATAGTGTAGATACTGGTGTTTGTATGGGCCTAATTTTTTTCATGAAATTTATGCAACACCAAAAGATAAGTCTATAATTCCCAAGTCAATATAGGGTATTCAATTATGTACAATCTATATAATGTGTTTTTTTCAATGTCATTTCATCACATGACATATGGTCATTAGACCTGATCATGTGTTTCTCACATATAATCATTTGGAACACATAGATAATGAATGCAACTATCTCCATGTATATCACTACAAATAGTTAAAGGGAAATAGATGTTTTTTTATTTGTTACATTAATCCCTATATTAATCAATGGGTTGATAGGCTATTATAATTGGGAATATCTGTTGATGCTATTCTAAGCATTAAGAGATGGTGCATGGGAAACTTGTATTGTTTAATTGTGAAACATGATGATGTGATTTGCTAAGAAATAATGACATATAAAACAAATAATGATTCATCAAGGAGGTAAAATATGTGCATAGTCTTGATGATGCAAAAATCATTAAGGAGTGGATGTTGGTAAATTTTGACTAGTGGTTTTTATATTAGGGATACAATGGGGTATAGATTTATGGGGAGTGGAAATCACCTTTATATTGGGCATTGACCTCCCACAATAGTTGGAATGATTGTTGAGATTAGGTAAGTTTAGCTTATTGGTAATGGATTAAATGTTTGGGAGGAATGAAATGAAGGTATGTTTCTAATGTTTGTAATAGTAGTTGATATACAGTTTAAAACATTGATTCCCATTTGAGTTCTATATTTTTTTATAGTTCCAATTTTATACAGTGTTAGAATTTGATTCTAAAAGTATATGTGTGCCTATTTCATGGGTCATTAAATCATGGTCTTATACTATTGACATAATTCAATGAATGTAAATTCTTTTTAAAAGAGGTCATTTTAAATACATTAAGTGGATAATCAGTGCCTTCATGGTGTATGATGTCAAAAAAAAGATAAAATCCATTAGGTGTGTCACCATTATTCCTACACATAATTATTTTTGAAGTTCATCAACACCATTCCCACCTTATACCATTAAATATTACAAAACAATCATGTTATACATGGAGACATTCAACTATGATGTCTACTTATGCAGTTAGCATGTTCATCATGTGTGATTGAAGAATTAAATATCAAATGTGAAAGAGGATGATGCAAGATGTGCAACATTTGATGAGTTAGGGTACCTAATGCATAGGTGTGTCGATGAATACATGTCTTAAAGGGAATATATAAAGTTTTTTGAAAGGTATGGCTCCTCTCATGCCACTTTTGTCAAATACTCAAAATAACATTGGGTAGACAAGGTCAGAATGTGATCACAATATTTTCATGCACTTTTACATGTTGGGTAAGAAATAAATGTAGCCATATAATCTTACCATTCCATTTTAAAATATTATTTCCTATGAATAATATGAACTTATACTCACCATAGGGTGGATGTTTGTTCACCAACTAACAATAGAATTTTACATTTATTAATGGTGGCTACAAGTATGCAAGGACCTCAAATTCTAAAGGAATTTCAAATAAGATAAACTTGAAATTATGTCATGGGTATAGGATTTACATATCTAATATTATCATGTTACCTTCCACACCAGTGACTCGCATATGGTATGGGTGAAAAGTATCAAAGATGAGACACTACACTATCACATATTTACTATAAGTCTATCCATGTCCATGTGAAATTGTCCATTTTCACTCCAATGTTACACTTGAAATCATGTGATGACGGTGAACCTAATGAGAAAGATGACAATTCTAGTAGTTATAGAGGATGCAAGGCATGGTGTTAATGAGAGGATAAACAAAATTGATGTCATGTATAATGTATGTTTTATTCCCCCATCTAATTTATACATTGACATGTTTGAGATGACTATCATTTGGGTAATATTTTTTCATTACATAGATCATAGATAATGGAGATCAAATTTAAAAATAGGGATAATAAAGCATGGATGTTTGAGGTTTGGGTACCAAAATGCATAGTGTGTCAACTATGGATATGTAAAGATCAAATCATGTCGTATAGGGTGTCATATCAAATCTAGTGGATGACACTAAAAATTAGTTGAGGAAGGTTGACAGTGTAAGACTTTTAACTACTCACAATCATTTGTTTTTTAACTTTTTAGCATTTCTAACTAGATTATTCTTATTTTATGAATATATCCCATCTAATTATAGAGTTTATGATGTTGAACCCTAAGATATAGAGAATGAGAGATAATTAAGAAATGTTGTGTATCAAATAGAATCATAGAAACTATGTCATTCTTTAAAAACTATATGACAAATGTTTACAACAAGGTCTAGAGTATGATGATATCAAATTCATAAGACCTGATGATTCATCCTTTCGAATAAGTGCATGATTGGTATGGAACTTCCACTCCTATACATATATACTTCATAAAAAATATGAATATATGAATACTTCAGAGTATGCTGTAGGATAAATTTTTTTTACAAACCCCCTCATTACAATCTCAAACAAAAAGTCTATGATGATGATCTCATTATGACATTAAAGCAAGATAGGGGTAAACATAATAGAGATAATGCATCTTCATTGCATCCCTTTATATATTTTAGTGCTAAAAAGCAATAATAAATGCATGTACATTTGATGACAACATATTATTTTTATATCCTATTATGTAATTATATTATTTTGATGTGTCATCAATTATACTTGTCTATTTTTCAGTAAGCTCCAAGATATATACAACTTTACACCTTTGTAACAATCCTACAAGTTTCCAAATATAAATGAATTTAATTATATACAACTATCCTCAGAAGTAACATAATAAAAATATCAATAAAAAATGTAATTTGGGCCTGAGATGATGACAAGAATTTTCCTTTAACGTTCACTTCCAAAAAATATAAAATGTCTAGGTAATATTCTAGTCTAGATTGTTACACTTTTGGTTTATATTCATTTTCTCAAATGAGTGACATGAAATTATGTCCATGGTAACTTTTTATAGGTCTATACATAAAATTTATAAAGATCTTTCTCTAAAGAGTGAATTTGAGGATGGTATACATATTTTTCCTACAAACCTAAATTAAAAATAAATAATAGAAAATACCATCAATTATAAATTATATAAATATAAGAAACCACTTATTGGATAAATCTTTTATTACTTAAAATTAAGTAAAAATAAATAACATATTTTCAAGGTGAATAGTTTACTTAGACTGCACACATGTGATAACATATTACATAAATGTACTATCTGTAAAATTATTTTTTCAAAGGGATTTAAATCTAAAAATATTATATCAAATTATTTAATTCTTTAAGACAATCCCATAAACAAAAACACAATCTACTGTATGTAAGGCTCATACTCATATTTGTTCTCATTTATATTTTACATTGGCAAAATTTTAGGTATCCTTCCCTACTTTAGTTTCATTAACTTTAGCCAATATTTATTAACAACCCTATTATATTTTACTCAAGCCAAGGTCTAATTCACTCTTCTTATGCTCTATCTATGTACACTCTCACACTTAAAATTATGGTTATTGTATATAAATCTTGCTTCAATGTTCTACCCTTTTTTGGATTATTCCTTTTTAAATTGGTCTTCCAAGACCAATGCATTTATTCCTATCTTACTCTATCCTTTATAACTTTATAATTCTCACCTTCATATCTCATGCCTTATAATCTTCTTTATGACATTTAGATACTTGATGTGTTAAAAAAATCATAAGTCACCTTTTATTTTTTATAAAACAAAGAAAATCATCATTTTGCTCACGTATCCAACTTAAGTTCCAATATGAAAATTCTTTCAAATAGAACAAGTTAAAACTATTCTCAACTTACATGTATGCTCAATAACTTAAAATTTACAAAACATAGGTAATATAAATAAATATACATTTTAATAATATATATTGTATCCTGAAAGCATTAAATATCATTCATAAGAATATGTGCAAAAATATAAACCTATATGGGATTAAAACACATATCTATATTATGCACTTGTGTTTTCTTTAGGGATCTACTTATTTTGTAATCCAAATAGTAAATAATATTTTACATAGACCTTATAGTCCAAATCTAGGTCTAATGACTAAAAATTGAGAATATGATTAAGGGAATTTTATTGAAGACTTTAGTTTTATTTTTTCATTATTATTATAGTAATAACTTTCCTTATATATTAAGTTCTCGTAGCTTACTATTCAAAATTTGCCAAGAACCCCAAATTTCTGAGTTTTATGCTTTCAACTATGATAAATAATAGGTATTGACTATAAATGAAAGAAAAAACTTAAAAAGGCACAAAATTGGTTTATAACACTCAATTATATTTGAAATATTATAATCACTCTTCCACATGCTTCACTTGCTTTGAAGATCCAAGAAAATAAGGAAAACCCCCTTGACTAGTAATTTTTAGGATTCATTAAGCACAAAGAAAATATTCACCTGTATATCCATGCATATATTTATATAAATAATAAAATTTTTAAAATATAATATATTATTTTTAATTCTAACTACTTACCAAATTTTAGCAATTTTGGCCACTTAAAACATGTTTTATAGTTTTTTTAATAATGAAACCCTAGATTAGTGTTTTACTAGTTTTGTACAAGCCTAAGAGCCTTCAAAATTAAATATTTTGAGATTAAATTTATTTTAAATCCTAAAAATGGTTGGTAAATCTCATCTAATCCTCCATATATCTTCTGTACTAATCATACTTCCATAAAAAATCTGTTGTGTCAATGAAAAGACCTTTTTATTGTGGACTATGTATATTGAGATTTTAGAGGGTTCAAGAGACTAAATATAAAACTAAAATGATATGAGAATAAATAATTATGGAAACACACAAACATATTTTAAACATACTTACTTCACATTATAAATCCAATGAAAATTTTCTTCATTCATTCAATCTTGTCTCTTGAAAGAATACCGACTTACCATGCTGAAAATATCACACTTTTAGACACTATCCCAAGATAATTTAAAATATATATACTTGATTAATTTCTTATATTTTACATTAAAAAACAAATTAAATTACATTTGAATAATAATTATGATTAAATATGTATAGCCTAGTGTAGGAGCACATAAGGAGACAGTAGGCTTCAATAATTGTTGATTTTTATTTTTTCCTTTTTATCCAGTCATAAATAACTTGGATAGGTAATATATACACTAATTATTAAATTTTATAGGTTATTTTTAATTTTATTATGAGTGACATATTTTTAAAAAATAATACAAAATAAAATCTACACCTTGTAAGCATTTTGAATGGGTTTTCATCGAATCATGTCCAAGTGATCTTTTATATATAGCATGAGATAAAACATTAACATATTTAATAAATCATATAAGTTTCATCTTTATTAAATTTATGTCATATAACTTTAATTTTACACCAATTTTTATATCTAGTATTTCATATATTGAATTGTAAACGTAAACTTTCCCATGAAGTTTCACTAGTAGCTCGTGTTTCACAATTTTTGGAATTGATTGATCTTGCTCTATAGTAACCCACATTCTCTTAATACATTGATGTTATTATAAAATTTTCCATCACCTCATGTATTTAAAAATAAATAAATAAATATTTAATCTCAATTATTATTTTTATAGATGATTTTGTTCATACATTGCAATGATTGTATTTCGTAAAATCACATCTCTAAGCAATTTTGCCAAATAGTTTAAATGCTTTGTTTATGATTCCAAATTTTTCACATATATATAGTTGGGTTCTAAAAAATAAAACATTTGAAAAAAATCTTTGGGTTATTCTTTCATTTATACTTTTGTCATGTCCCAAATCTCCCACACTTACACAAACTTTACAACAAACCTAATTTGTGCATATGTTGTAATCAATACATTCTATGAGACCACATTGGTTTGAGGAATTTTTTCAAATCATTCTTATACCTTGAATTTTATTCCACATTTTCTATACATTTATACTATGGTACTTTTAATTAAAATATCTAGTAAAATTTGTACTCAATTATGCTTTAATATATGCCCATGCCCTGTTCCAAAGCTCCATTTATGGAACATGTTGGGAGAAAGATACAAAAGATGTAGAGTCTAGTTTTTCATATGTTAATTTCATTTTTTCAACATATTCCATGTCCTTTTCAACAAAACTATTTTTTAATCATGTGTACAAACATTGTAGTCCATGAAAGCACTTATAGTTTAGACATTTTTCTTAAATAATTCACCTGCCTTATATATGCTTCCACATTTTTAATAGTTATCTATCAAAGAAATTTCAATTATAATATTTTACAATAATTCATATTTAGTTATGCTTTGGTGGATTTTTATGCCATGTTATAAATATCCCATTCTGATACAGGTCAGGAGGATGTTACAATAATGTTTTTATAGTATGACTTACTTTTGTCAATTACATTTTCTTCAAATTTTATAAATCCTTTACAATAAATCAATTATTTTTATATCATTCAACCATTTCATTCCATGAGAACACATCCCTTTGAGGCATTTTTTAAAATAATTATTTTTCCTTTCATATGCTTCCAAAAAAATTATACATGTGTACAATGGAACATTCAACTACAACATATGACAAAATACTTTTTTTAATTATCATTTAATGGGTTCTCATGCCTTGTTATAAATATTTTATTTTTACACATTCTGTGAGGATGCTAAAATAGGTTGTAGAGTATGGATTTATACTAAAAATTTGATTTTGTTTAATGTTCACAATTCATTTCCAACAAACCCATTTTGTGCAAATTCTAAAATTTATCAATCCATGAAAAATGTCTTTGATAGGTATTTATGAATAAATACTCTAGGGCACTTATAATTAAAATAAATAAGAATGATCTACTTTAGATTATACTTTCATGGATGCTCAAACCCCATTCCAATCAACTTACATAATTTAAGTGGATAAATTTTTTAATTCCCTTAGTGTTATAATATATTATCATTCATTCTGATCATATATTTTTATCATTCAGAATGTTAATGGATTCTTTTATAAAATCTATCCTCTAATAGGAATATATCCTATAGTGCTAGGGATATAACCTTAAAACAGGTGTACTTATTTTACAATGGACCATTCCCCTATTTCTCCCTCTTGGGTGAATTTATCTTGTGTTTTATTAGTTAAACAATATCTTATAACTGTTTAATTATCTACTGATGGACTAATGTCATAATTCAAGGTTTAGACTAAAGTATCCTTCTACAAGTTGACTGAGATTGCTTAAGAAATAAATATCCTAGTTTGGTCTAGCTTGAATATAGTTTGTCTTTGTGATCCTTTACTGTTTATCTTATACATACAAAAATTTTATTAAAAAAAAAAGCCTAATTAATTCAATATTCAAGTAGTTATGTCTAGATGTCTACACTTTATTGCAAGACTATTATCTTCAATCTTGTTCAAGATAACTTTTTACATTAACCTTATTATTTATAGTCTTCACCTTAATAACTCAATGAAAAACTTAAAATTAATGATTAATATCCTATTAGAAGCTTTTCACAAGTTTAAATTATCATTTAAGTCACCAAATGATCAAAATAATCAACTTAGTCCTAACTCTGCTACAAGACTATGTGAAGGCCTCAATGGTATTTTGAATGATGTTTTATCCTAGTTTCCATGAAATAAACCATTTAATGACATATTTAATTCTAATACACTACATTTAATACTAAGAAAACAATCTCTTTATTAGTTTTTCAAATGATTAAATCCAATAATTACTCTTGTTCTTGTTTAGGATTGTATAGGCCTAATTCTAACTTTTAGAAGGAAATTGACTTGTTTCCACTACCAAATTACATAGGATAACAATTAAAATATTTTAGGATGATAATAATAAATTATCAAACACTTATACAACTTTTATAAATAAGTAACAAGATAAACCCATCAAAGTCTTCCCTTTTCGAACCTTTTGCTATGTACCTAGGGATATGATGTATTGATGTATATGGGTTGATGGAGATGTCGACATGTGGCACACATCCCCTTAGTTAGTTATATGGGTACAATATATTTAAGGTAGGGAAACACCATATAATACTACTTTAGGAAGGAATAACTCCACAATGTCTCTTTGAGGGGACAACCTCCAATATCCTCTTACAATAGAAGACTCAATGATTACTTCATATATTTACCATGATATTCATTTCCTATATATATACATCTATCTAATCCATGGATGGATAACCTCCTAATCCAATGTAGGCCAATAATTACCCAATGTAATACTTCCACAAATTACTCTATTATCCTAATATATTGTACCCATATAACTAACTAAGGGGATGTGTGCCACATGTCGGCATCTCCATCAACCTATATACATCAATACATCATATCCCTAGGTACATAGAATTCCTTCCATCCTTGACATGTTTCATCCCCAAAACATAGGAAGAAACCAAATAATGAATGTGCTTCAAATCATTGCACACTTGTCTCCAATCTCGATCATCTAGCCATCCATATGTGATCTTGGCAGGTGATAACTCTCCAAGCTTGTTTCCAAATTGTATTGTGCTCCTCTGATTTTGTTAATGATCATAATTATACTGCTTTGGTGTCCAATCATAATTATTCCTCTTTTTATTCCATGTACCATATTCTGTTGCGCTACTCTGATTCCAACCATGACCATAGTAGGTATTATACCATGCATAGTCATAGTGATTTCCCCATTCATTCCATGTGCCATAGTATTTTTTCTTTGGATTCCATGCATATCCATAATGATTAAAATTTTTATTTCCTATATAGACAAAATGATTGTTATTATGATACTTTCTCACCTAGTTCCATGATTGTTTCCTCTCATGATGATGTGGGTGTCTATATACCTCAACCTTTTCCAATACGTTGACCTTATCCACCTTTTCTTCTACCACTTTCACCTTTTCCTTCTTTTTCTCTTCAGTAGATGATGTGCTCATTTGTAGTGTGTCTTTATCTATGTCATCTGAATCTTCATCATGTTCTTCATCACCTATTTCCATCTCATCCTCACGATCTACCTAGATTGTTCTTGGTGCCCTTTTCACTATGATATCTTGTAAAGTGATCTTCTTTTTTCTATACCAAAACTTCATGAACTTTTTTTGAACATTAATATTCATTGTTCCCAAAGTCTCTAACCATGGATATCCAAGAACTATATCCACATCATCCATATCCAAAGCATAAAAATCTAAATGAAAAACATATTTTTCCATAATGAGCTTTAGATCTTCAAACATTTAAATATTCTTACCATCTACTTGAACCTCTTTGATATTCTTTACTTGAACATGTAGATGCTTATCCACATTCATGTTAATGAAGTTATACTTGCTGCTAGGGTTTATGGACACAACTCCCTTCTTCTTTTGAATGTATCCATGAAATTGAAAAATTGACTCAGATTTCTTTGGAGCCAAATTATTTGAACCCTTCTTTTCTTATTCTTCTTCTTCTTCTTCTTCTTCTTCTTCTTCTTCTTCTATTGCTTCTTCTACTACTTCTTCTTCTTGTTCTTATGATGATTCTTCTATTTCTTATTCTTCTTTTTTTGCTTCTTCATCTTCTACTGCTTCTTCTTTTTCTACTTCTTTTTTTATATCCCAATGATCTAAAAATATTTTTTCCATTTATTTCCATGAAGAAAACCTTTCTGTATAGCTCAACTTATCAAACCAATCCAGTGCAGGCCCAGACAACAAATGAGTTAATCATCTTTGCCCAAAAGCTTTTCTAAAATGATTCTCCAAAAGGAGCCACCATTATCTAGCATCAATATCATCTTCCCCTAAAAATATTTGCAACGCCATGATCCACAAATAAATTAGGGTTCATGAAACCCTAAAATGTCAAAATTGCTCCATAAAATCACAATAAATCACTTCAAACAACTCTAAAAATTCTGAAATTTTGAATTTATTTCTCCTAAGTCTTCTTACATCTCCAGTAAAAATTTTGAATAAAAATTCCCTATATTTCGGAAGATATATCGAAATTGTTATAAAACCTAAAATACCAATAACTCCCCCAAACGAATCAAAAAATTCTGAAATTTTTACTACGCTTATATTATATTTTCTTACATCTTTAGTAAAATTTTCAAATACAAATTTCTTATATTTCACAAGATATAGTGAAATTAGTGTTTCACTCCACACAAATTACCCAAATCGAAGCTCTGATACCACTTGTAATGATCTTGATATTCAATATATGCAAAAATACCCTTAAGGTATGGAAAAACCATATGATACTCCTTCAGGAAGGAATAACTCCATAATTTCTCTTTGAGGGGACAACCTCCAATATCCTCTTACAATAGAAGACTCAATGCTTACTTGATATCTTTCTCATGATAATCATCTCCTATATATATACATCTATCTAACCCATGGATGGGTAACCTCCTAATCCAATGTAGGTTGATCGCTACCCAATGTACTACTTCCATAAGTTACTCTATTATCTTAATATAGTGTACCCATATAACAAAGGGGATGTGTGCCACATGTCGGCATCTCCATCAACTCATATACATCAATATATCATATCCCTAGGTACATATCATTATTGTAATGATCTTGATATTCAATATATGTAGAAATACCCTTAAGGTAGGGAAACACCATATAATACTCCTTTATGAAGGAATAACTCCACAATGTCTCTTCGAGGGAACAAAATCCAATATCCTCTTACAATAGAAGACTCAATGCTTACTTCATATATTTACCATGATATTCATCTCCTATATATATATATATATATATATATATATATATATATATATATATATATATATATATATATATATATATATCTAACCCATGGATGGATAACCTCCTAATCCAATGTTGGCCGACCATTACCCAATGTAATACTTCCACAAGTTACTCTATTATCCTAATATATTGTACCCATATAACTAACTAAGGGGATGTGTGCCACATGTCGGCATCTCCATCAACCCATATACATCAATACATCATATCCCTAGGTACATAACACCTTCTCAGTGATTACTTATATACAGTCTTGAACACAGTCAATGATAAATGAATTTTTGAAATTCCTCTCTACTTCAAATCACATGGATTATATTTCAAAATATTTTTTAATATTCTTATATAGTCTTATAGGTTTTCATAATTTAAATCCCATGTTTTTGGTCTTTTTGTGTTAAGATCCATGTTCTAGGGTTTGATTGTGCACACAGAGCCTAAGAGCTTTAAATCAATTATTCATAGAGTTTAAGAAATTTATAAATTTTCCAACACATTTTTAAATTTATTAAAAATAGCCAATCTCATGCACTTATTTACATGTGTTTTTGGCTAACTATATATAAATGTGTACACACAAATAGAGGTTTTTGAATGGTTTTGTAAATAAGAAAATCAAATTGGTTATCACATCCTTATATAAACAATGAAACCTTGATTTAAGATTATAACCAACTAAAAAGCATATCCAACCCGCAATCCTTTACATCCATGCAATTAAATCATTATCATTACATACATAACTCAAAACTATCAATGTCAGAGTGTCAATAATTTAAAGAATTTAAATAATTGAAACATATAATAGAAACCAAGATGATATTTTAAGATAGTTTAATCATCTAAGGCTTATTATTAGCTTCAAAAAGACCCCTAGTATCCTACAAGACTATGAATAAGTATAACTTTAACACATTTACATTGTTCGAATAATTCATATCCTGATGATCCTACAACATGATACCTCTCTCCAACTCGAACAAAAACTCAAATTTGTTTATTTTTTTATCCTTTTATGGTTTTGTGTGTCTCTTAGACTATTGGGTTGAAGGTTATAAATAGATTATATAAGATCTTAACTTAGAAACACTGAATAAATCTTTCACACATAGAAAGAGAATAGAGTTGGATAAATAATATATATAATGAAACACACTATGAAGCATATGGAACTACCCATAAAAAAACATGGGTATTCATATAAACACTACTATAACCTTTCTCATATAGGATGTTTTTAGAATGTTCAAAGTCTATCATTTAAGGTTCAAAGGTATAAAAGTGTACTGCTATGTTTATTTACATAATAATTAAAGAATTATTATGGCTATGTCCATTATGTTAGGTGTATTATGTATTAATAATTTAATGTTTGATAAATTATACTTAGCACCCATTTGATGACTACACTCTCATAATCTTCTCAAACACCTATTTTCAATTATAATGACACACAAATGTCTCATTTCATGTAGAAATCCTTGTATGAGTTAGAGTTGTAAATTAGAAAAGTTGAGGGAGGTAGTTAAGAATGTGGTCCAAGTGTTATAACATAAAAATAGTCCATAATATTTATGAACAATTAGTTTGAATCTCGCATCTTTGTGTGAGTACAACAAAACCCTAGAATAGGGTTTATGGCACAAAAAGAGCTATAAATTAAAATTTAACTAGTCAAATACATATAAATATTGAGGTAAGTTAGTATATAGGGTTTATAATGCATTATAATTAGTTTTACATCCAAATTGAACTTGTGGTTATTTTTATAACCGATTATGTTATATGTACTTGTTGGCATCTATCAAGAGGATTGTAAAAAGGTGAAATGTGACCATTTTGCCTTATTTTTTGATTTAAAACTTCTTGTGAAGGTTTTCCATCATTATTAATTCACTTTAAAACACTTGATTAAATTTATTAAATATAATAAGCTGATGAACTAAATCAAATCCTTCCAATAAGGTAGAATAGGCTTGTATATGCCTAAAGAGCAAATTTATCATTGTGTTCAAATGTTTTGAAAAATGATACAAAGTTGGGTTTTAGACCACTATAGAAGGTCTATAACATCTCCAAAAATAATTTGAGAAACCATTGAGGTGATTTTAAATAAATTGCACCTTCCTAAATATCTAAAGAGACCTATTTATAGTCATGTATCAATTCTTAATACTATGGCAACATTTTAGTTACATTCAGGATCAAATTAGTAATTTAAATTTTTTAAGAGACACTTATAGGTTTTATATCAATTGAATTGAGATATTTACATATTCCTTGAATCAAATTAACCTTAAACATTCACATATAAAGGACTATGTGTAAGACTATTGTAGTTGTTCATTGGGATAAGGCATAAAAGAGAGATTTAGGTCAGTGTTTCTTGGAAATTAAAGTATTGACATTATAAAATGTACTATATATTTTTGTTCATTAGTATACACTTATATTAATAGATAATACAAAATTTTCACTTTTAATATGGTTATAATCTTGAAATCAAATAATTAAGCCTGATAGGCCTATAAAGCATAGAGTGGATGTTATTGAAGTAAACCAGGTTGAGTAAGTTGATCACTTACTTTGAAATCAATAAGGTTAAGAAAATCGAGGGTAATAAAGAAATCATATTATCAGGATCACATCTTTCTATTATATTAGTGTTGGTTTTATAACGACTGCTTTTATAAAGCATTTTTATTTACTTGAAATTTATGTTTGATTGAAAAAATAAAACATAACATTTAACTATGGTATTACTATATGAAAAATAATTAACTAGAATTTATAAATTCTTATTAAATGTTTGCTAAACATTTTTAAATTGCATAGTAATTTCATCTAAATTATATATTTATCATGATAGTGCCAAATAAATTGTGAGAGTTGTGGAAATAAGAGAATAATTCTATAAACACATTTGGAAGCAAATGTTTATCCTATAGGAGATAAGTTCATCATGTGATATGATGAGCTAGAACTCATGTGTGGTGACCACTACCATAAATTAGAAGAGGATGGGATACACTACAAATTTCATCTAGCTTGTTGGTTTACAATGGTGTAATTTTCATCTACATTACAAAATGGTATATCCTAGGCACCACATTCCATTTTTGAGTTATGAGTTTTTGACATTGATAAAGAGGAACAATACTAATTTAATCATACAATGGTCATATGAATTAAAAGATTAGGATGTGGTTATTACCAATCTTTGGAATACTCTTGGTGTCATCCTGGCATACATGAGTTCCCTCCTAGAAAATTTATTGTTGATAAAGATGTCAAATGATCCAAATGTGTATGTAAAACTAGATCATGAACATAATGTGTTCATTAGAATGACTCTCCCATTCAGAGTATGTTTTAACCTATATAGCCTTCAAAATAACCATTGTCATTCATCGATAACTTATTGAACCTAACCATTCATAGTATTTCAGAATAGGTACATAATTTCCCATGACACCAATTTTTGTCTCCTTTGATTGAGCTAATGGGTATTGAGAATGAAACTTATATAATTATTCATTTTCACACAAGAGGATGATAATGATGATGAATACAATCCATCAGATGATAGTGTCACTTAAAAAAATGAATAGTTAGTGAACATGGCATGGGAGACTATTTTTTTGGCATCTTGGTTCACCATCCCATGTATTTTTATTTGAAGAAACATGTGTTCTATAATTACAGACATACAACATGATTGATAGTTTATAGTGTTGTAAATAATTATTATTTAAAATCTTTAGTGTTTGGATAAAGAAAGTACATTTTCATTTATCTCTTACCTAGAGTTTATATGGGTATGTTATGTGTATGCATACCTATGTAATTGTGAAAGCATCATTTATTCAGTAATGGTTTAGGTGCATACTATAAATCTAGAACCAAATTATGTATCTCTGATAGCCAAAGAAGGATTGTTGATTTTATCTCATGATTTTCTCATATTATGAGGTATATTTGTTGATTTTATATCAGTATCCTACATTATAATATATTCAAGCTCAATGTAAGAGAGTAGTTGTAAATGTGAAAATTTACAATGTTGATATCTTATGGGAGAAGTATATGAAATGGTTCTGGGAAAAAAAAAAGAGATAGTAAATAAGGTACACCTCTTTCAAGCCAAGTATATACATGCTACTAGGTAACATATAATTATGGTGTTTTGTATAACAATGAATTTTCAAGTAAGCTATATTAGTCATTTTAGGTGAAGTATAATATTGGTTTTAGATTGAATGTAGAATTAACTTTGAGCAGAGTATATAGCTGGTTTTTAGCTAGTTACATAAACAATTTAAGCTATGTTTAAAATCCAATTTCAAGACATATTTTTTTATAGTTAATATATCTATAAAGTAATAATTCACTCCACATGCTAGGCATGATAGTCCTATTCTCTGTAATTAACTAATTTAAATTCAATGTGAGTATATTTAAGGGTAGAATTTATAAAGTTCACTTATGACACATGACATAAGATAAAGTAATTGCCTCTATAGAAACTTTGTTACTATCATATATTGACATGACTATATATACCTTGACTTGGGTTTGTGGATTATAAATTGACTATATCAATGCATACACAATTTTTTTTAAATGACTATATCTGATAAGTGAGCCATTATAATTGTGTAGACATTGATATAATGGGACAATAAGATGTGTATAAGGTGATTCAAGTGATTCTAATTCTTAAAGGCACCCATAATACATGTTATTACTAATTATATTGATATATATATATTGTATAAAGAATTTAAATAGGGTTTTATAACTAGTTCTCTACATTCCTTGAAAGACCAAGCTAATAAAGGTTGTGATATTATTTCTTGGAATGAATGTTTGATAACTATGTGATGATTCCCAAAGGCCTACATTTTGAATAATATTGACATAAGAAGATAGAATCAATATTAGAAGTGTATTTTAGTTGCATAAAACTCTAGTAGTAGTCAGAGGGAAGTGAACTACTAATTGTTTTTTATAGAAGTCTATAAGATCAGGTGTAAGAGTAGTAAATTTATGTATATTATTCTATACTAAGACAAAGTATCCTCAAAAGTTAAGATTAGTGTAATACAAATATCAAAAATATATAAGAACATAAGTGTCTTAAGAAGACCTAAATATCATTAAAATATAAGCGTAGATGTAGCCCTACAAGACTACAAGGCCCTAAAATAAATTCATCGAACTAAATGTGATTTTATTTAGCATAATGAATACTTTGGAAAGATTAATTTAGTTTATTTAACATGAAATCAACATCAAATTTGAATGTGTTATAGTAAAAATTTGAACCATATCATTATAACATAGTAACGCACTTAGGAACTAACAAGGTTTCCTCATCTAAGCACTTTACAAGACATCTCATTTTGTAGAATAAAATATGAATAAGCAAGTGCTAACAAAAAAAATTGATTTTATAGATTAAAATATAAATAATCAAGTGTTTCAATTTATTTAAATCTAAATTCATAAGAATACATGAAATACTAGTCACATAAGTCATTGCACAACACTAATTATCAATGTTTCTCTATCGAATGCCATAGTTATTGGGAGACATCCCATTAACTTGCACAAATAAGATCTCATACTCCAACATTAATATCTATATATAGTGATCATATATGGAAAGTATTATTTCATTATTTAATTTTATTACACTCACAGTCTCTTCCCTTGTGTCAGGTAGTGATTTCATGTAGGCATGGGCAACTTCTAGATTAACAAACTTTATTTCAACATCCATCTTTTGGTTCCTCAATGTGAGAAGTGTAAAATGAAACTTATCAATATTTATTCTATTCTTATCTAGTGCACTTTTAAACTTATTAACCTCCATCCTTTCACTATTAAGAAGCTTGGATAAAAAATAGTTTTCCTTCTTGAGTGATTTTTTTAAGAGCCACTAGTGACAAATACAAACCACGATGCTATTTTACACTCATTAGGTTCTCAGATCCAATCCTTGTAAGAATTTATTCCATGTCATCTCAAAATTAATAAGCCACATTCTCATCTAGATTTAAGAGTTAATTTTCATAAATCCATATGAAATTAAATAATAACATTCATCTTTTCAGTAGTGATAAAGAAAAAAAAAGTGACTCATAAATCAAGGTCCATGAGATTAATGTTTTGTTTTAGAATATGAAAAATATAATAATATATAAATGTTTTACATTTAAAATAATTTTCTTACACATATAGTTTTATAACATAAATTAAAATAATGAAAAAAATAATTTATCCCATTTTTGACAAATAAGGAAAGTAGATAAGTGAAATCAAAAGTACTGCATGTTACACTAGTTAATGATGAATCTCCAAACTAATTACAAAAGATAAAACCCTACATATAATACACTTATTATTTACTCATTCCATGGTGATTCTAATCTATTATATTATTGCTTTCCTTCTTTACCCTCTTCCATTGTCTTAAAATACAACCTACAGACATCAAGATTTATCAAGTGTTATTTTCCTAAACAGAAAAATACATGATGTGAGATGAACAAAAGTAACATATATAATCTATGCATACAAATATTATATATAATTTCTTCCCACCATGGTTAATTATCAATGTATATATAGACATGACAAACATTGAAAGGAGAATAAGGTAAACATGTGAACATGATAGAACACATGTCAACAACATCACATCTCATACACATAAAAGTGATTTCACGAGTACATGTGAAAAACACTACATCATTTAACCATGCACTATCATTGAATACATCAATAAATTCCAAATTCACCATCAAACCATTACTGAATTTGTACGTACATAAAAAATTTGCATCCATCACAAACCATAAATAAAACACTTGTATTGAATATACTTGTCAATTTGGTAAATAAAAAGTGACTATCATACCTCCAATAAATGGTTCATAATGCATAGGATTATGCCACCTCATCTCCAACAAAATCTTATATGTAATAATAATACACGAAAATACAAAAATATTTAATGGTAGAATTCAATGAAAGGTAGGGAAAGGAAGAAGAGTGTATATAAGATGTAGTCCTCATAAGTGTAATATCAATTTATGAGGCAACATATCATCTACACTTTCTTTTGTTGGTCCCCTAGATGAATACTTTTAGCATTACACAAAAGGATTTCCCTTAAAGGAATATGATCATCATCACTAGAATGGGATTGAGGGTCATCCCTATGAAATCTAAATGGTGATTATTAAATAAATATCAATGTCAATATTGAGTACGGTAAATTGAACATAACTTAAAATTTATGAAAACCATTAAATAGAATGTACCTAACTTAAGTTCTATTATTACATGCACCTTTTTGTTGCTTTGGTTGTTCTCTTTCTTACTCCATTTGTAGAGGATATTCTCTTCACCTAATGTAGGCTTCCCTGAACCATGCTACATTTTCACTCGAATCATATAT
>JARHVA010001694.1:2600000-2657500 GCA_037957365.1 Torreya grandis | reverse complement strand
TAAATGATCACTCAAAATAATATTTGGGTTTTGTACGTCTTATTACTAAATTTTTAAAATATTTTAAAATTTGAAATTTAATATATAATTATTTAATTTTTCATAATTTTATAGAGTATTACTATTCCAAAAAAACTTTATCGATATATTTTTTAATGGAATTTTTTAATTATAGATTAATTATTAATTATTTTTATTAAATTTAATATTTTGTATTTGGAAGACATAAAAATATATATTCTTATCCCCATACCTTTTTTCCAAGTTCATTTATCAAATATCAGAGGGCGAGGCACAGTTTGGCAGGTGGATAAACCCCCTCACAAGCAAAAAAAAAATTTATACCTCATTGATTTCACCATCTTGATTACACTCTATGATAGATGATGCATTATCAGTTAAGCCACACATCCCATTTTACATGTGATTTTTGCTCGTTGAAGAATGTAGGGTAAGATCTATATTATTAGGTGGTCAATTTCCCTCATAAAAAATAGTTTATTACACTCATACTCATTTATTTATGCACTTATAGATAAATTTTCGTTAGAATTAATATGCATTTTTTTAGTATGATTTTTTGTACCACTTTTATTTTTAGCTCAAACTACTCACTCGTTTTTGGAGAAATCTCATGATTTTTGATGATTTTTTTGATAAGTAGAGAGTTTCCTTGTTTAAAGCTATTATGGTGTATAGATTTTCTTCATTATTTTCAATTGGTGTTTATTTTTAGGATATACTGTATTCACACTAAATTATAAAGTGTCATGAAGGGTTTACTTTTATAACCTAGTCTATCTTCATGTGTGCATACCTTAGTTTGTGTACCCTTTACTATTTTAGTTGTCAATCTCTCCCATCACCACCAAGGCCATCTTCTTGTGATGTTTTATTGGTATTTTTTAAATTCATCCTTTTAAAATGGTTAATTTTATTCAGGTAATATGTTTTATGGAACCCATATGAGAATTTTTATTTCTTAGTCGTATTCTTGGTGATTTTGTATGTAGTGACACTAGTGTGGCATCGCTACTACTCTTTGTACTTATTTTCATCATTTTCAGTCCATTTAATTAGAGATTTTCACTACTAGCTTCTCTTAGTTCAACATTGAGGGAGAGTACTCAAGTAAAGCTTCCTTAGGTTCATCATTCTACCCAATATTCTAAATTGAAAATGTCTGTATTTAGTGATCCTCATATTCAACACCATTGTTACACCAACATGGTGGTTATAGTGAATTGACATCCATGCATTTTGATAAGATGTATTGGAATTCATAAGGACACTTTCTTCACACTAAATCCTTTTTTATGCATGGGTAGAAACATAGGAACTATTATCGGGACACATTTTATTTTTTTAGAAAGAGTTTTATTTTTCTACATGATTTTTTCCTTTCTCCACTTTTTGAGAGATTGATTCATAGATATATTATACATGATTATGTGATCAAGCCTTATTGTCAAGACTAATACTATTTATATGACACTCTATTTTTGACCCCTGACTTCACTTGAGTGATGGTCTTATGTTGTGGTGTTTACCTTAGCTAATGTTCACCTCGGTATTTACTTATTTCTACTAATTTATGTGTAGATATTTCATTTATATTATTTTAGATATTATGGGCTATTACATATTTATCTCTTAAATATCATGAGGATATTTTTATTTGTCTTTATCCTTTAGGAATATTTATCTCTTAGTCCTAAGTTTGATTTCTAGCTTGATATCTTATTTATGATTTATCTCTAACTTGATATATTAGTTATGATTGATCACCTATATTGATATCTTAGTTAGGATTTATCTTCACTTCCTATATATGCAATTTGAATTCATTTTATTGGATAAAGTTTTGTTGATATAGAGGATTTCTCATTGTATGATCTATTTGTGTATAATACACTGAGATATTATTTAATAAATGCATCAATAGATTTAATTGTTGTAATGGTTTGTAAATTTGACCTTGGGTGACAGTTTTATAAACACTTTCAAACATAGGCATCAATTTTATATTTTCTAAAATGTATATATTATTGGGCAAACCATATGTCCATTCTGATAAAATTGGAGGGGTAATATCGAAAAATAAAATCCATGTTGTTTGTATTCACTCATGTGAGTTCTAAGATAATAATGTTAGGAATTAATCCTCACATTCATGTTTTGTGATCCACATTAGTTAATATGTGTGAGCATAATAATGTGTGAATAATGTTAATATGGTAAGTGTGTTGTTAATACAACTCACATAGATATTTTAGAGTTAGATAATAGGATAAAAAGAATAAGGTTATTAAAACATCATTCCTAGATTATTGGTATAAGATATTTGTGGAGATGTTAGTTGTTAGGAGTTCTTATTGATGAGTCCCGATTAACATCTCATCATGCCTATTTATATATAAAGTGATGTGTTCATATATTTATGAATTGTGACTGATCAAATGAAAAAAAATTTACAATGTATTTTAGATTCATCTTTTCTACGATAGAAAAGTTATCTTATATAGAATAATTTATAAATTTTTGGCTATGGACACAAAATTAATCATTTAATTTATAAAATCTATGTATTTATGTATTATTTTTAGCTTTATTTCCTTTTATTATTACTTGAAATCAAGGAAAACAACTCTAAATTTATGTTATGGGAATACAAATTAATTCTCTTTACTTTCTTAATGTGTTTTCATGAAATTTTATAGACAATTCAATTAAAATTTGAATTTAATGAAATATTTGAACATTAATTTTGGGGTTTTTATAATTAATTGACTTCTATGTGTATTTTTTATTTCTGTATGTCTCTTCCAGATAGGATTTGATTAACAATGGCCTATAACTATAATAATTGATTAATTGGTGGATAATTTTAGATGATGGGCATTCGAATAAACACCATTTATTTCTTTTGGGTGTCCATTTGTCATTCTTAGATTAATTTTGATTGATAATCATTGTTGATACTTAAAATCAATGAATTGTTAGCCAAGAAACAAGATATTTTAAGGAATATTTAAGTAATATGAATGGTTTTTTTATTTTAATTGATACCTTATTTATATGTTAAATTTGAAAATGGTAAATTTATACATGATGAAAATGGATTTAATTCATACCTTTTTACTTATAATAAATGTTTGTGTAGAGAGCATAATTTAATGGAATGGGGAATTAGTCAAGCATGATAAGGGTATCAAACTTTAACATCTTCAAGTACTTATTGTTTGAATTATTAGTCTATAGGTTTATTATATTAATTTTTAGAGAAAAAAATAATGTCTATTTAATTTAATAATTTTTAACTTCAAAAAAACTTAATTTTTTGGTTTGAATCAAGTTATTATTATTATTATTATTATTATTATTATTATTATTATTATTATTATTATTATTATTATTATTATTATTATTATTATTATTATTATGATGCCCTAATGTCCTTGAAACTAGTAATTAAAATTTTAGTTTTTATTTTTGTAAGTTTTATGAAATTTTGGTATGATCAACCTTGAGAAATGTATGATATTTTTTATTTAAATATGAATATGGGAAAAAATGCCTTTGTTGAATAGAGTAATCGATGTGTGTTGATGGAGTTATTGACAAAATGAAATCTCACAAATACATCCAAAGGTGAATGGGAGACTATGTTGAAACACATATTTTTTATGTTTTATAATTAGGAGATCATCCCTATAAAATTGAATTATTAAATGTATTTGTTAAAAAGATATATTCAATTTATTTATTACTAAAATATTGATTCGATTTCAAAAGAATATTTTATTACATGTTTTATTTATTTTTAATTTCAGATAGTTAATTTTCATAGTTATAACATTATTTTATATTTAAATTTAATTTTATATTATGCAATTTTTTTCATCAATTAAATTGAATAGTTTTTTTTAAATATAATATTATTTTTATACTATTTTGACATAGTGAAGTGATAATTAATTATTTGTAATTTAATTAATCATTTAATTTATAATTTTTTTAGTAAAATAAAAAATTGATAGATTTGTCACTTATTTTTCATATTTCAATAATAATTATCATAATTGTATAATGATTATATAAGGAATGGTAAATTTATATAACTGATTTTGAAACCTTAAAGGAGTTTACATTTTAATATTTGATTCTAAATATTTTATCTATCACATTAATTTATAAATAATAATAAATGATTTTTTTAAAATGACAACATTAAATTATGTTTTATAATATACCATTAATTTGTGATGGCCAAATCAATGCATAGTTATGTATTTATTTTTATATATAATATAATGTGTAATGATTTGATTATATATAATGCAATGAACTTTGGATGAATGGATATGTGATAAATATTATGGGTTTTAATTAATTATCAAGTTCATTATTTTATAAAACATCTATAGCTTCCATTACAATTTTTTTTACAATATAGTTACTTTATTAATGAACATAAAAAAATATAAATTAAAAATAGTGACTTTATTATAAATTAAGTATATTTTTATTCTTTTCCATTATTTGTCTAATTATTTTTAAAGTCATCTAATCAGGTTTTATATAGTTAACATTGTTAAGAAATTTTTATATTTAATTTTATACTTGTCTGAGTTGACACATGTTGCATTCTTTGGGTTTTTAAATAGTTGTTAGATATATGATCCAGGTTTTTATTATCATTTCAATTATCTATTGGGTGATTCAAATAGTTCAATGAAAACTACATATTGATTTGATATATTTGACATGTCATTGAAATTTGTACATGTATTTACATGGGGTACTTTGAGTCCATTATTGAAATACAATGTCATTTCCCTTCACCATCATTGCCCAGTATACATTGAAATATTTCACCACTTATATTTTTTGTATGGCTATGCCCTTCCTTACCACTTTGTCATTTCTAAAGCTCGACATGAAACATAATGTCTCATATTTTCAAAACATATTGCCATACCTTCTAGACGAAAACACTAACTCATTTTCAACTATCACATCCATAAAACATATTAAATTATTATCTCTTAATGCTTTATGAAATAAGTGTTAGATGGGGTCATAAATCATGGGTTTTGAGTTTGATTTGAGTATTGATCATACCACCATTATAGTTGTTGAGAGCATTTATAAATTGGTTTGGACACAAACCTTAAACAAATAAATTATCAAAAATTGGAATAACTTGTGGTCCTTTCACCTATTTTACCTTCCTTTTGTTCACCAAATAAAGAGAAATAAGTACTATTTTTATGTATACAATAGTTTTTATTAATTCTAATAGGAATCTAAATTATAAAATCTTTGAAATATTTATATTCATATCTATTTGTGTATGGCATTCTACATAGAGAAATTATAATATATAAGAGATGTCTTTCATTAAGGAAGCCTATTCAATTTTTTGTCTAATAATTTTTAGAGTCAATTAATTAGGTTTTCAATAGTTAACATAGTTAGATATTTTATCTATTTATTTTTGTACTTGTCTAAATTGACACATAGTCCATTATTTAGTTTTTTAAAGAAATTGCTAGATATCTTACCCATGTTTTCAATTAGATGACACCTATTTCATTTGTACATTGGTTAATTTAAATAGTTTGATTAAAGTTACATTTTTATTTGATAAATGTGACATGTCATTGAACTTTGTATATATATTTGCATGGACTTCTTTGAGTCCATCATTGCAATAGCCTTATCATTGCCCCTCAGTATCGCTATTAAATACACATTAAAAAATTTGACCACTTACACATTCTATATGGCCATGTCCTTCCCCACCACTTTGCCATTTCTCAAGTTCACTATAAAATAAAATGTCTCCTCCCTATACAACATATTGTCATATTATATGAAGAACACATAACCTCATTTACCACTATCACCTGCACAAAAAAGTATATTATTATTTCTTAAAGATATATGAACAAAATATGAGCCATGGTTAGTGGTCATAGGTTTCTACTAAAATAAAACTATGTATTTACATAGTTTCACTTTATAGATCCCTAATTTATCAAAATAGAAACATGCATCCCTTCTGATGTAACTTGCACCTTTGTAAGAACTGCAAGTTATGATTAAGGTGTAGGGTAATTATAGAAATATGAATAAGGCATATTAAATACTTAAATGTCTAAGTAAATTTAGGTTGATGCAACCCATTTCAGTAATATGTAGAATTAACCTTATTATCAATGTGGAGGATAATTTTAGCCTAGCCAATATAAAGCATGTAAAACCCTTAGCAAGTTTAGGTGCAAATTTAGTTTAATAAATTTTAGGTTTTGTCTTCCTCAACAAGTGGCCACTAAATTGAGATTTACATTAAAATTATTAAATTAAATTATTTAAAATAAATTTTATTAATATATTTATTTGACATTATGCAAGTGATTAACCATACAAGCTAAAATCTAGAGTAAATCGATTAGAAAATTTTTTATAGCCAAAAATTAATAAACTTGATATGACATTTTTAACTAGAATTTAAATTCATATGTCATTTTTATAAATAAGAAATCTATCAAACATAAATATATACAAAATATTTATTATCCTTGTATAATGTCAATAGTGATGGCACAATGAAAATTAATCTTTCAACCTCGTACAAGATAGACCATAAATGAACAATTTTCTGGGGGTAATTGTAATGGGATATAACATGATATCATCATACTTTAGAATATAAAAAATGTAATTTTTACTAAGTGACTGAGTATTATCAAAAACACAGTAGAGTTGAAAGTGTGTCATTGACACTGAAACATATTAACCTCAAAAGTGTGAATCATGTGGTTAGAATTTTTCTTTTCAATTTGATTGGGATTTTTTCTGTTGAATTTCAAAAACAAATTATCAAATAATTATTATCAATTGAATGAATAAGGAACATGATTTAGGTACAGACATGAATCCCAATGTCATAGCTCTCAAATTAAAAGATAAAGTTAGACAACAATTACAGATTATATTATTCTTGGCATGATGGAATACAAAGGAATTTTATCTTGTATTCCTTGATAAAAGAAAAGACCCATGTTATTAATGGCACGATACATTGAAAAACTATTATTAATGAAATTAATAATACACAAGGTTGTGTAATAAGATAGTCAGTTGGTATACATGGCTCAAACTCTTCATTGGAGGAAATATCAGTTCAAAACATGGTAAATAAAATTAGAACAATAGTTGGTAATTTATAGTAGGTAATATAAAATGAAAAATATGTCATACACATATCAAAGAAACTTTAATCACATGTCACCATAGAAAAAGGAGGTAGAGGATCATTGTTGGGAGGTAGAGTGGAGAAAGAAGAAGGCTCTATCAAAGGAGGATATGGTGCCTCCTAGCCATCTATAGGTGTTGGAGAAGCCAAATTAGTAGTCATTTATCATCCATTAATAGGTTTCATCATAGTGTTAGAAGGGCCCACTTGGATCCCCAATGGGAAGGACTACATTCTGATTTACAACATGGCGATAATGATCTTCATCCCCCTCATTTAAGATGAGGAGATAATTACTTACGTCTATGGGAGTGGATCTATCATTATTTTAGTAGTATAGGTGGTAGGTCCTATGGTGGATGGTCTATAAAGACATGGCTCACAGTACATGGAGCACTCTCCTAGTCATTGAACAATTCTTGAATGTGTATTACTTTCATAGAAATTTTATTTTTTTTAGACTTTTATATGCATCTAGGCCAAAATATATTACAAAAATATTTTTTTGATAGTAAAATGAAAAGAAAGTTCCTCTTTTCTAAACAAAGTAAAATTTGAATCATTCTATAATTCAAAAAATATATGAAATGTAAATAATTTGATATAGAATTGATAGAACCCAAGTAATTAGTAGAGTCTTGAACAATGGCCATGTACCATGAGAAATGTTCAAGATGGTAGGGTTGAAATAGGCTATGTATCCAATGCCATGTATCTTATGATTTGGGGCATCACACAAATGTGTGATTGAAAGACTCTAGATAGTTATTGTTTAGGAACTTGGGTTGAGTAATTATAATCTAAAAAACATGCTCCCTAAGTAGAAGGCCTTGATGAACTAGACAACATAGAAAATAAGTTCCTTTAGCTCAAGGTTGATCATCTAAAAAAAATTGATTTAGGCAAGCCATGTCTTTGGTAAGTAATTGAGGATCCAATGCATATTGAAGTTTGAAAGATCAAAAGAAAAGGTGTTCATAACTTAATATAAGAGGCATGGAATGAAATTATCTAATTGGGTATTATAGTTCCACTTCCAATCATTCTAGCATACATGTGGAGATTGAAGATCGAGCTTGTGTAACATGACATCTTGTATTAACTCCTATCTATAGAGTAAACTTGGTAAGTTAGAATTACATAAATTAAATTTTGATTTAGCATTGGTCAATGTTTTGAATCATGCAGTATGATAAAAACCCTTATAGAATGAATTCATTTTAAAAAACATGCTCAAAACTTTTATACCAAGTAATTTTATGAAAAAAATAGTATCAATCATAATGGGAGATCAATAAAGACTTTGGTAATTAAGGGAAAGATCACTATAAAATCCATCTCCAACCCATTTGAAATGAACATGAATTTATATCCCCACAAGACTTTTAAATACTCTAAGACATGAATGATCCTTCAATTTTGATTGGAGAAAAAATAATTAGAAGAGTACAGAAAAAAATATTTTTACAACTCAATCTAGATGATATACCATGATGTGGAAGGAATTTCCAAGACTCGCTACCTTTGATGACTCTAAGTAGCCATTTAGAACATGAAATCATGTTGTATAAAGATGTCAATAATTATCATGTACCTCCTTTATCATGAGGAGAATAAAAAATATCCCAGGGGACCAAGAGGAATCCCTACACTCTCTTAATGTGGGACCAAATAAAATCTTTGATAATTTTGGCCAACTAATCAGAGGAAACTTTAGAGGAGCTGAACAAGAATAATAAACATTAGTAGTAGTCATAGTTCTAGTGCACATGTGAAACTTCCTTGAGAGAGGTTTAGTGACCCAATATTCTACCTTTTTCTCCACTTTATTTATGACATATTATCATAATTCTATATGGGAACTTGAATTTTTCTTGTTTATTGATCTTTTTACATTTAATTTGATGTAACTAATCTTGCATGGGCATCATACTTGATCTAAAGCATTAGAATTTCATGAATATAGAAATAAAGGTTTTTTTAGTGACTAATATTCATTAATTCATGAATATTCCATTATTAGGATTTTATTTTTGGTGATTTTTTAGGGTTGACATATAGGATTGAATGGCCAAAATTTTAGGGAAATTTTTTTGGGGGATTATCTCCCCAACCATTTACAATGATATATAATATTACACTTAAATTCACTAGATATATATAGGGGAGCCCTTGTGAGCCTAACCTATACCATCTAAGGATACAAGTAGAACCACAACTAGAGGAGCATAGAACTAAACAATAGTAGTGAAAAAAGAAAATGAATAGTAGTACCAAATAAAAAGTAAAATCATTACAATAAATGATAGTGTTAAATGCTTGAGATGAATGATATAGGTGAATAACACAGCCTAATGACACATCCAAGTGACACAACTAAATGACCCAACTGAATGACCTAGCTAAATGACATAGATGAATGACCTAATTGAATGACATGATCAAATGACCCAAATGAATGACATAACAAAATGACCCAGCTAAATGAACCAACCAAATGCTATAGCTAAATGATAGATTTGAATGATAGTATCAAATGGTATCATCTAATGAGAGAGAGAAATGATAGATCTAAAATTTAGTGATGAATGGCAAGTTAGGTGAAAGCCAAACGGTAAAACTAAATGTCAATTCTAGGGAGGTAAATTGGTGAACTAGAGGTGAAACCCTTCTATTAGCTGATAGTACAGAATGAGAGTATCAAATGATAGAAATGAAAATAATAGGCTATCATGGCATCTGGTGGGAATGGTAAAAGGACAGGCCAATCATTAGGAAAATAATCTATATTATCTTATTTTAAAGACCTAACCAAGAATTCCACACAATCACAATACACTTAAAATCTAGGTATTTATTTATGTTTAGTTTGTCATAAATTTGATTTTAACTATTCAATATTATTAAAACAATTTTACATGCAAAAATCCCCACTGTTATCTTGAAAGATAGATTCAACCAAAATAACATATTACCCATATAGATTTTTTTAATGATGGCATGCCACCATGCAAATATGTTCCTATAGTTTTTGATGAAAATGAAAATGAAACTAAAGTGGTAGAAGATATTAGACCATCTCACTAAACATAAAGATTAGCTGAAACCTCCACTCAAAAATCTTTCTAAAGGAAAAGAAGTAGATGGAAAATTAGAAGGTCCTTTAAGGTGGAATAAGTGACAAAATTTACTTTCATAGAACTTGGAGAGATTAAAAAATTTGATGATACTCCAAAACAATGTAGATATACAATATGTAGCTAAAAACTAGGAAAAGAACATAAAATGTAATTAAAACTAGACAGTTGATAAATATTATGAAAAAGTATCTAAGATAGTGAAGCACCCATATGGATTGATAACAAGAACACATAGGTGGAAAATTTTAGAATATTGCATACATGTAAGATATAAACAAGAGCATAAAAATGATAAAAAAATGTTGAAAACATCTTATGGAGAAAGGGGGAAAAATTGAAGCAAATTTTGGAGAAGTCAACCAATCCCATATGAAGGCAAAATACATACATGTCTCTACTATATACCATATTACAAAAAGAGGTAGACCTATTTCTAATTTTTTAGATTATAAGATTTTATTTCAACATAATGGATTTCTAGATATTACACAATCACGTTGGTCAGATAACAGTGCTTGGGAAATGGAAAAATGTTATTCGGCTCTACATTCAAATTCTCCAACTTGTTAAGCATGATAGTCAACACATTATCATTATAAGTATTAGCAATCGTAACTAACCCCAATTTATCTTTGGTAAATAAAATATTAATCTTTCTTGGTTACTATTAAACTAATGAAAACAAATTTTCTTGTTTCAAGTGGTTGTGATAATGGTTATTTATTTATTTTATTAGGGCATTCACCTAAATTTCCTACACAATTTTTTTTTAGTTCATCAATTACTCCCTCTTGAAGATAAGTAGCAATACTATTTTCTACTATATTTTTCAATGGAAAATATTTAATGGCATCATCAGACATTAAAACATTATCTATTAGCGTGGAACTGTTGGGAAAAGTTATTGAAGGTTCATGTTAAGTAGTCACATGAACATGTGTTGATTCTCCTTGGATAAAATCATGTGGATTGAAAGCAGTTCCAACATCAGCAACACTATCAAACCCTAGATTTTTGTCATCAAGATAAATTTCTAGCAAAAAAGTCAATACCTATGCACTTGATAAGCCTCCAACAGAGAAAGAGGGGAATTGGGAACTTAATATTTGTATTTTTGTTGTTCATTATGGTAGTATTGATGGAATATCCTTACTCATTCTATGAAATGCATTTAGGGGTGGAGGCAGTGGCATAATCTTCCTAATAGATAGAGGATGACTGACAAAATGTAATTTATTTTAGAAAATAAATAAATTGAAAAACCAAAGTTATCTGTGAGATTGAAATTAAAAGATTAGTGCTTGTATTTGGAGATAATATATCCTCCAATATACACAGTGTATTGTGAGTGATAGACATAGGGGTGTTTTGAGCTAGTACATTATGCAAACAATTAGTCTTAAAAACAAAAATCTAAATCTAAAAAACAAAAAAAAAAATATATGCTATGTAAAATTCCTTCCACAAAGGATTGATAATGGATAGTAGATGTTACTATTTATTTTAGTGGTGGTTATTCCACCATCTGACTTACTCTTAAGTCAATTGCAAGAATAAATCAAATAAATATAATAATGCATTTGAGTTTATAAAATTAAAATCCCATTTGAAAATTTTAAATAACAAACCTATAAATGGAGAGAGCACCATAAAAACTCATGGACATTTCACAAGTTGATAAGATTGCATGGATGATTTTGTAGACTCTAAATCTATAGATTCTTCAACCATAGTTACATGTTATCTTTTCAAGGTAGATTATTTTTTGGAGACACACATTCTTTCCTATTAGTTGTAACAAATAAAGATCAAATAGTTATTAATATTTATCTTGATAACCATTCAACAAAAAAATAAATATTAAACCATCAAATCTAGATCAACAAATGAATAAACAAATTAAGCTCCTGCTTATCAATAGACAAAGAGTTTGTCATCATTTTTGGATTTAGTATAATTGGACCTTGTGGTTTTTAGAGGTTAAAGAAGGGCTCGTAGTATAATGCCAAAATAAAATTGGAGCAAGAACTAATAGAACTAAGATTGGTAGCAATGTAATTTAATTCAAGCCTTATTTTGGAGAAAATAAAAGAGTACCAATCAAATTTATATCTTAAAATAGTACGAACAATGTAAAATAGTGCCCAATATGGAATACCTATGGCTCTTCCCTACAATACTATTCTCGCTTTAAAAAAATGAATTTTTTCTTTTGAAAAAGCTTGACTGATGTCTTTGATATAGATGCCCCACTTCTGACTATCTAAAATAAAATACAAAAAAATAATTTTAGATCACAAAAAATGAAAATTGAATTTTGAATATACAAACAAATTTATAAGTACATACTAATTTTTTTGATATGTAAATCAAATTTTTTGGCTAATAAATTACTTTCCTCATCTGAAAGTATTGATTTGGAACTCATAAGGGTTACATTATGAAATGGAAGACCTATGAGATTGTAAATATCTTGTGATAAAGTACCAAAGGAAATCATTTTGTAATTGACTTATAAGGTGAAGATCTTCTCATTTGGGTCATATAAATACATGATCATTTTTAAAATCCCTATGTCAATGTCATATTAGTACATGTAGTGTAGGCCACTAAATTTTCATTCTTAAACCCAATCATTATATGCATCTGGTTGTTGTATGAGCTTCAAAATATCCAAGCATAGTAGGTTTTTGAAAACAAATTTTATTTCCATGACTAAAAAATGATTATTTTCTCTAGGGGGATGAGAAATTAGTTCTAAAAAATATTATAAATGAGGGTAGAGGTAAGTATTTAAATATTAGGAGAGGTGACTAGGTAACTAAATAGTAGACCAGACATATAGGTCACCCACCAGTGTGTTGATTGGTCAAACTATCTAGCCTTGTCACCCAAAAAAGGTATTTGAACAAGTCACACAACTAAATTATTTGGCTTAGCCATTTAGATTAATCATTTATCCCAGCTATTTGCCTCAACTATTTAGCTCATCATTCGGTCCAATAATTTGGATCAACCCTTCGATCTAGCTATTCAATCTAGCTGATTGGCCTAGCCATTCAGCTTAACCATTTAATTTAACCATTTGTTTTTACTATTCATTTCAGTCATTTCACTTGATAATTCACATTAACCATTTGACTCAACCATTCATCTCTATGCATTCATTTATGACATTCCTCTCAAGCATCTGGTTTAGAATTTTGGTTCAACCATTTAGTTCAACTATTTAGTTAAACCATCCAATTTAACCATCTAGTTTAACCATTTATTTTAACCATTATCCATCACCCTTGGAAGATTCACCATGTCCACGAATCAAATTTTCCAAGATTTGCTAGATATTTCTAATAGTTTTTATAATAAAGCCTCTAAAAATGAACCCTAATTGAATGACAATGCATAGCCTATTTGAAAATTATTATTTTTTATTAAATCAAGGAAGGTGGCATTTTAAAAATGTCTATTGATGAGTTGAGAGGATTAAATGTGAAGCACAATGCATCAAACAAGATACCATTCAACATTGTGATCCAAGAAATAACTCAAAGCTTCTAAAAATACGACACATAATGTTTGGGAAAGGATAAACCTTGATGAATGAAGTGATCAAGGACAATCAAGTCATATTTGAGCCCATTCATAGTGAGACACATTGAGGCATTTTAAAAGAAGCTTTAGACATACCAAAGAAAGAATTAGCTAAAGCCAATAACTTACAACATGGCCAAGATGAAAGTCCATTAAATCCTATCATAAGCCTTATCAAAATAAATCTTGAGAAAAATGGTTCTCTAATGAGAGACTCTTACCCATTCCATTCCTTTACACCCATAAATAAGGCTAACAAGAATATATCTGATTTTGATAAACCTAGTTTATTTTAGTCTAAATATGGTATGTAGAATAAGTCAGAGATGGTTGGAAAGAGATTTAATGATGATTAGAAAACATGTTAAATAGATTTATTGCGTGCTAGTTGATGATAATTACAAGGTCATCTCCTTTGTAAATTAATGTAATGTTAATTTGATCAATAATGGAACACAATCACTTTTTTTGGAGAGCTTCTTTATATACATGGAACAAGTAGGGCCCAATGAAATCCTGAGTGGTTTTATAATATTTTGAAGGACAATCATCAATTCCTATTGTTTTGTCATTGTTCATGCTATGAAAAACCTGATAAATCTCATGGAGAGTCAAAGGACATCAAAAAGATTTTAATTCATCAATTTTAGCTTATGAGTAACCACTTCAAGGAATTCCTACTATTATAAATCTAGACACTTCAAAACAACATATAATCACTAACAAAAAAACAAATTTTCAAGAAAAAAGATAATTAAAATAGTTAAAATAAACATTCATGAGACAAAACACCATGTTTACGTTGTAAAACCTTAGCAAAGCTAAGTAAACATCTATAGTGCAAGATATCAGGCTTTATTAACTCCAATATGAACATATTACATGAAAACTCATCATAGATTACATGTGACTAGACATTTAATAGTAATGAATAATGAATAAGAATACAAGTTTTAAAGAATAGAGATAATTCCAATGGATATAATAAACATGCATGAGACAAAACAACATATTTACATGATAAAACCTTAGCAAAGCTAACAAAACATCCATAGTGAAAGATATCAAGGTTTGTTAAATCTAAGATAAAAAAATATTAAATGTGAAATCCATAAGGGTAAATACACCAAATTGGCAAATAACCATTAGGATTATTCATCCTAAAAATAGAGTGGATAAATACCAGTATGACTTTCCTTCCTTAAAATATAATTTATTGGAATTAAACTTCTTAAAAATAGGTATTTGACTCCTTAAAAAAAATTCTTCAAGGGCATCCTAAATGGATCCCTTTGAAATAATATTTTTTTGGGGAGAGGGCAAGTGTTACCACTCACATTTCAACCCCGCCGGCCCCTCGTAGCCCATTTCAGATAATAATTTCATCTTGATATCGAACTGATTAATTACCACATTTTTTTCAATTTAAGTGAATCTAAACACCATTTGAGCTTGTCTAACAATATTAGTTTTTTAACATATTATCACTATTTTCATTTATGTCAACCTTTTGAAGTGCTAATTTTAATTCATCAATCATAAGTTTGACAAGATGGTACTCTACTACAATATACTTTATCATATTGTGATATGATGGATTCTTGGAAAATAATTTACACTTTAACTATCATATAATACCTTCGTTTTGTATTGATATCTTCCAAACTTACCTCATATACCTTTCATCCAAATTTCCTCCTAAAGAGGATGATATAAAACCACATATTCTACATGAGTAATTTATGTAACAATAATATTTTTAAGCTTTAAAATTCAACTAACAGGTCCATTTGAAAATGTAAAAATATAACCAAATGTTGATCTTCTTTTATCCAAATGTAATGCAAAATCAGAATAAACAAATTCAAAAATAGAATCAATTGATCTAATGTAAGTGATGCAATATTCACTTGTGTCTTACAAGTAGAAAAACACCCACTTCATTGTAGCCTAATGTTCTTCACCTAGATTTTCTATATATCTACTAACAAATGAAACTACATGTGAAATGTATATCATTCTACATTGGATGTCATAAATTAAACTTCCTATTGTATTATAATATTCTACATGAGATATATCCTCCTTTTCTTCATCACTACTAGGACATAAACATGAATAAAGTTTGAAATGGGATGTAAAAGGGATACTAACTAGTTTGAAATTCTTCATACCAAATCTAGTTATTATTCCCATAGATCCCCCTACAACAATAGTGGGGGCATTGTCCCCCACACCTCCCCCTATTGGTAAGTGGGATATAAAATATGACACAAATTGATCCAACATGTAACTTTATTGTCACATATCTAACACTTTTAATCCCTAAGTCCTTTCAACTAATGGTATATAATATATATTGAAATCATTCATTATCATTCATAAGAATAAGTGCATAATGGTGGGACTAGAGTAGGTTTAAAACACAGATCGAAAGGATGTAATAGTGTATGCTTTAAATATCTTTTTATTTTCTAATCTAAATAGTAAACAATATTATATGTAGACCTTATAGGCCAATCTAGGTCTAATGACTAATAATTGAGAATATGATGAAGGTAAATTGCTTGAAGTATTTCATTGGAATTTTTAATAATTATTATAATAATAAATTTCATTATAGATGAATTTATCACAACTTATTGTTTAAATTTTTTTAAGAAACACAAATTTCTAAGTTTTAAGACTTAAATTATGCCTAATAGTAGGCCTTCAATATAAATAACATAAGACTAAACTTAAAAATGATTTGAATTGGTTTAAAATACTAAATTATACTTTAAATATCATAATCACTCTTTGACATTAATCACTTTCTTTTAAAATCCATGAAAATGAAGAAACCCCACTTGATTGGCCCTATTTTAGGTGTCAATTAGGCCCAGAAAAACATAGTCACCTATATATCCATTTATATATCTATATAAATCATGAAACTTTCAAAATATAATATATGATGTTAAATTCTATAAACTTACCAATTTTTATCAATTGTCATCACTTAAAGCACATTTTATAGCTTTTTTCCTATTGAAACCTTAGATTAGGGTTTTACGAGTTTTGTCTAGGCCTGAGAGCCTTCAAAATTAAATATTTGGACCTTGAATTGGTTTTAAATACTTAAAATGGTTGTAAAATATCATTTAATACTATCTCTATCTTCTCCACTAACCATAATTTCATAAAAAATACTGTGTCAATGAAATGAACTCTATCTTGTAAACTCTGTATGCAAAACATGTGTTTTGAGAGGGTTTAAGAGACTAAATAGAAAACTAACACCATATGAGAATCAACAAGTAATGAAACATAAAAAAATAAATTAAATATACCTATCTTACAATATAAATCCAATGAAAATTAGGTTCATTCATTAAATCTTGTCTCTTAAAAGAGTACTAACTTGCCATGATGACAATCTTACACTTTTAGATACTATCCCAAGATACTTTGAAATATATAACCTTGATTACTTTCTTAGATTTACCATTCAAAAGTTTAGTTATTTCTATTTCTTTTTTATCTTTTTCCACTCATACAAAAATTAGAAAGGTATGCTATACCCTCATCTTGAACTTGGATAGGTTATTTCAAATTTCCTTATGAGTCACATATTTGAAAATAAAAATATAGAAGAAATTTTACACCTTTTAAACGTTTTGAATGGTTTTTCATCCAATAATTTCCATGCAATATTTTATATAGATAATGGGTTGGAACATTAACACATTTAAAAAATCATATCAATTTCATATCACTTTAATTCATGGCGTATCTATTTCATCGTACACTAATTTTTATATCTATTATTTCATATATTGAAGTGTATATGTGAAATTTCTCATGAAGTTTCACTAGTAGCTCATGTTTCACAATTTCTGAAATTGATTGATCTTTATCTATAGTAAGCCACTTTCTCCTAATAGATTTATGTTACTCTCACTTGGTTCATTACCTCAAGTTTTTTTTAAAAAATATTTGATCTCAATTATGCTTTGATGGATGTTTTTGTGCATGAATTACAATGATTGCATTTTGTAAAGTCACATCTCTTATCAATTTTATGAAATAGTTCAAATGCTTTGTGTATTCTTCAAAATTTTGCATATATTTCATGTTTTGTTATATTAAATACAATATTTGGAAAATTTCTTTAGATTATGATTTCATTGATGTGTTTGTCATATTCCAAACCTATTACATTTGCATAGACTTTACAAAAAACCTATTTTATACATATGATGCAATCAATGCTTTCCATGAGAGCACATTGGTTTCAGGTATTTTGTCAAATAGTTCTTGTGCCTTGCATATGATTCCACATTTTCCATACAATTATACTAGGGAACTTGCAACTACAACATCTATCAAAAATAAATTCTCAATTATGCTTTAATGTATGCCCATGCCATGTTTGAAAGCTTTGGTTATGGAACATGTTGGGAGAAAGATGGAAAAGTATGTAGAGTATGGTTTTCATATGTTGATCACATTTGTTTAAAATATTCCATGTCCTTTTCCCAAAAGCCATTTCTTAATTTTGTTTAAAGATTATAGTCCATGAAACCACATGTTTTTTAGAAATTTTTAAAAATAATTCACCTTCCTAATTGATGCTTCCACATTTTGAATACATATCTAGCAAGGCACTTTCAACTACAACATTTTACAAACAATCACATTCACTTATGATTTGGTAGATGTTGATTCCATGTTCCTAATCTCCCATTATTATATAGTTCAAGAGGATGTTACTATAAATGTTTTAGAGTATGACTTATTCTTGTCAATTTATTGTTTTCAAAATTTTCTAAATCCTTTAAAATAAATGAATTTTATTGATATACTGCAAACATTTCATTCCATGCTCACCACACCCCTTTGAGGAATTTTGTTAAATGATTATTTTGCATTGCATATGCTTCCATATTTTTTTATACATTTGTATGATGGCACATTAAAATATAATAGAAGACAAAAAATTAATTTTAATTATTATTTAATGGATTCCCATGCCTTATTCCAAATATTTTATTTTACACATTTTGTGAGGATGTTAAAATAGGTTATAGAGTATGGATTTAAACTTTAAAATTAATTTTGTTTAAAATTTCCAATTCATTTTCAAAAAACCCACTTTATGGAAATTTTAAAATTTATCATTCCATGAAAAAAATTATTTTTTATGTATTTATGCATAAATAATCTATGGCACTTGTAACTAAAATAGCTAAGAATGATGTATTTTAAATTATGTTTTCATGGGTGCTCAAACCCCTTACCAATCAAATTTAATAATTTAAGTGGAATTTTTTTGTAATTCCCTATATGTTACAATATAATATCATTCATTATGATCATATATTATTATTATCATTCAAAATTTTACTAGATTCCTTTACAAAATTTATCCTCTATTAGGATTACATCTTAAAATACTAGGTCTATAACCTTGAAATAGGTCTACTAATTTCCCAAAGGACCACTCACCTATTTATCTCTCTTAGGAGTTATTATATTGTGTTTGATTGTTCCAACAATATATTATAAGTATTTAATTATCCAATGATGGACTAATGTCTTAATTTAAGGTTTAAACTAAAGTATTCTACTACAAGCTAATTGATATTACTCAATAATCCAATATCCTAGTTTTTTCTAGCTTGAATCTCATTTGTTATTATGATCCTTTACTATGTATCATATACATATCACAATTTTATTCCAAATAAGACCTATTTTAATCAATATTTAAGTACTTATGACTATATGTCTATAATTTCTTATAAGATTATTATCTTGAATCTTGTTCAAGATAACTATTTACATTTATTTTTTTTACTATTTCACCTTAATAACTCCATCAGAGACTTAAAAATAATCATTCAGAGCCTAATAGAAGTTTTCAAAAATTTTAAATTATCATTTAAGTCACCAAATAACCATGAAATTCAATTTAGTCCTAACTCTGCTATAGGACTATATGTGGGCCTATTTTGTCTTTTGAAGGATGTTTTTGCCATGTAATTTACACTCAATAACCCTTTGAATGACCTCTTTAATTATTTTCAAATACATATAATAGTTAGAAACCAATCTCAATGGTTTCTCAAAGAAGTAAACCAAAAAACAACTCTTGTTCTTGTTTAGAATTGTACATGCCTAATTCTACCTTTAAAAGGAACTTGACTTGTTTCCACTGCCAAATTACTTAGGTTAAATATTCATCTATTTGACTATTATAATAAAAAATTAATAAATACTCATAAAAATTGTAGAGATAAGTAACAAGACAAACCTACCAAATTTTTACCTTTTGGAACCTTCTCGGTGACTACCTATAAGCAATCCTACACACAATCAATGATAAATGACTTTTTAGAAGTCATATCAACTTTAAATCACATAAGTTATCCTTAAAACACGTTTTATAATATTCTTAGAAATTTTGATAAGTTTTCATAGGCTGAATACCATGTTAAGGGTCTTTTATGCTAAGAACCATCTTCTAGGGTTTGACTATGCACATAGATCCCGAGTAATAGAGTTTAATAAATTTATAAATTTCAAAAAAACATTATAAATGTATTAAGGATATCCACTAACCTTCCATAACTACTAACCAATATTATGCACTTGTTTGCATGTGTTTTTGGATATCTATATATGATCGTATACACATAAATAGAGATTTTTGAAGGATTTAAAAAAACAAACATCAAATTGGTTATCAAATCCTTATATAAATAATTAAACCTTTATTTAATATTATAAATCAAATAAAAAAAATATGCAACCCACAATCCCTTACATCCATGCCAAAAAATGATGATCTTTACATACATACCATACAACTATTAATGGCAGAGTGTCAATAATTCAAAGCATGAAAACCATTGAAAAATATAAGAGAAAATAATATGACATGAAATAAATTTCTCTTACTAATTTTACAAGTTTAATATATGTTTTTAAAAACAATATCCTCCTTTTATTAATTAGTCTTCATACATACACTTACAGTCTTATGGACTGCCAAGATAATATAGGCCTAAAGAACTTATTCCCTCTTAGTCTCCTATTATATATTCTAATACTTCATGACTTAAATTTTATACATGTTTTAATTTATTTATTAAGATCATTTATTTATTGTTTATCTTCTTCTAAAAACCATGGTAAACATAGTTGATTGTGCAAGATATTCTCCTCTTAACCTTACATGTTAAAACATGTCTTTAATGTAGGATATAGCTCCTAAATGAGGTTCATTGGATGATTTATAATTACCTAGAGTGAATATATATTTTTAATGAGATAATAGTATTTCAAATATTTGAATATTTCCTTTTTGGTGGGAAAACCCAAACTATTGCTAATTTGACATATGAAAAGACAATTAAATCATGAAAGGCTTCTTATTAGTTTTCCAAAGAGCCATAAAAGACTACAATACTATAAACAAGTGTAACTTTAACAAATTTACATTATTCAAATAGTTCATATTATGATGCTCCTGCATCATGCAACCTCTTTCCAACATGAACAACAACCCTAATTTAGTGGTTTTTAAATATTTTTATGGTGTTATGTATCTCTTAGACTACTTGGTTGAAGGTTATAAGGATATTATATAGGTTATAAAAATATAAACACTGAATCAATCTTTTAATCATAGAAAGAGAATAGAGTTAGATAAAGTATCTCTATAATCAATCTCAATATGAAGCATTTGGCACTTCCCATAAAACAACATGGGTATTTATGTAAACACTACTATAACATTTCTCATAGATGAATGTTTTGGAATGTTCACAATCCATTATTAAGGATTCAAAGGTTTGAAAGTGTACTACTATGTTTTTTTACATAAGAATTACAAAATTATTCTGAATATGTTTTTTTTGGGTAGATTATGTATCAATAATAATAATAATTCCATGTTTTCTCAATCTTACTTAGCAACCATTTCATGAATAAAATCTCATAACCTTCTCAACAACCTATATTTAATTGTAGACACACACACACATACCCATATCCCATTTCATATATAAATCCTTATACGAGTTGAAGTAATAAATTGGAAAAGTTGAGGGATGTAGTTTTTAATGTTTTCCATGTTTTAGATCATAAAAATTGTCCATAATATTTATGAATTATAAATTTGAAGCTCTTGGCTTTGTGTGTGTCCAATCAAACCCTATGATAGGTTTTACATCACAAAAGACCTATATCATAAAATGCAACTAATCAAATACATTCAAATATGAAGGTAAGTTACTATAGAGGGTTTATAATTCATTATAAATGGTTTTGTGTACAAATTCAAGTTGTGGTTATTTTTATAACTGAGTGTGTTTTGTACACCTATAGGTATCTACCTAGAGGATTGTAAGAAGAAGAAATGTGACCATTTTGCCTTATTGTTTGACTTACAAATTCTTTTGAGGGTTTTTAATAATTATGAATTCACTTTAGAATAATTGGTTAATGTGGTTCAACATATTTATCTATTTAACTAAGTCAAATCGTTCTAAGAGGCCAAATTAGGCCTATATAGGCCTAAAGAGGAAATTTAGTATTGTCTTCAAACATTTGGGAAACCAATACAAAGATTAGTTTAACACCACTATATAATTCGTATAACATCTTCAAAAAAAAATAGGTACACCATTTAAGTTAGTTTAAATAAATGACACCTGTCTAAATATCTAAAGAGACCTATTTATGATCATGTAGACATTTTTACTTTTGAGGCAAATTTTTAGTTGCTTTAAGGATTAAAATAGTATTTTGAAATTCTGTAGGCACACTTATAGTTTTTTTATAAATTTAATTGAGTCATTTACATATTCATTTAATAAAATTACCCTTGAACATTCACATATAGAGGACTATGTGTAAGACCATTATAGGTATCCATTGGGATAAGATTAAAAGAGATATTTAGGTCAATGTTTCTTGGAAATTGATTTATTAACATTATATAAAGGAGCATATGTTTTTTTCATTAGTATATACTTATATATATATATATATATATATATATATATATATATATACATATGTACATATATATATCTATATATACATATATATATATATATATACATATATATATATATATACATATATATATATATATATACATATATATATATATATATACATACATATATATATATATATATATATATACACACACACACATATATATATATATATATATATACATATATATACATATATATATATACATATATATACATATATATACATATATATATATATACCTATATATACATACATATATATACATATACATATATATATATATATATATATATATATATATATATATATATATATATATATATATACATATACATATACATATACATATATATATATATATATATATATATATGTATATGTATATGTATATGTATATATATATATATATATATATATATATATATATATATAATGTTTTCAATCTGAATTTGGTTATAATCTTGACATGGAAGAATTAAGCCTAATAGGCTTATAAAGGGTAGAGTTGATGTTATTGAAGTAAACCAGGTTGAATCAGTGAATAAATTACTCTAAAATCAAGAAGGTTGAGGCAAGGGAGGATACCAAACAAATAATATTCTCATGATCACATCTTTCTATTTTGTTGGTGTTGGTTCTGTTAGGGTTGATTTTCTAATGAATTCTCATTTACTTCAAATTTATGTTTGATTGAAAAAAAATACCCATAACTCTTAACCATGTGATTACTATATGAAAAATAATTAACTAGACTTTATGACCTTTTTGCACATTTTTGGTAAACATTTTTTAATTGCATGGTAGGTGTCATCCATATTATAGGTTTATCATGATAGCACATCACAAATATGGGGATAAATGTGTAAATAAAATAATAACTATATAAACACATCTGGAAAATTTGTCTATCCTATAAGAGCTAAGTTTGTCATATGATACAATGAGCCAGAACTCATGTGTGGTTATCAATGACATAAATTAGAGGGGGTTGGGATCATTGCATATTTATTCCATTTTTATAGTTTTGGAATGGTGTAATTTTCTTATACATTACAACATGGGATATCCTAAGTGCCACAATCCATTTGTGAGTTATGACTTTCTAAGATTGATAGAGAGGCGCATTATTGATTTTTTCATTGAGTAGTGATATGAATGGATAGGTCAAGATGTGGTTTTACTCAATCTTTAGAATATTATCCTATAGGAGTTAAGTCTGTCACCTAATATCATGATTCATAATTCATGTATGGTGTTCACTACCATAAATTAGAGGGGGTTAGGATACTCTACAAATTTGATCCGTCTTGATGATTTGTAATGGTGTAATGTTCTCCTTAATTATAACATGATATTTCCAAGGTACCACATTCCATTTGTGAGCTATGATCTCATGGCATTGATAGAGAGGCACATTTCTAATTTATTCATACAGTGATCATATGAATGGCTAGAGAAACATGTGATATTTTATCTTTGGAATATTCTTGGTCTCATCCTGGCATACTTAAGGCCCCTCTTAAAAATATTCTTACTAAAAAAGGTGTCAAATAATCTCGATGTGTATGTACACCTAGATCATGTACATAATTTGTCTATTAGAGTGAAGCTCCCATTTAGAGTATAATTCAAATTGTATAGTGTTCAAAATAACTATTGTGATGCATCGATACTTTATCCAACCTAGCCATTCACATTATTTTGGAAGTGGTATGCAATAGCCCATGACAAATATTTTCCTCTCTTCTGATCAGGATAAAGGATATTGAGAATGGAGCTTCTTTAATTCTTCATGTCTAAATAATATGATGATAATGATGGTGACTACAATCCATCAGATGACAATGTCATTTTAAAAAGTGAATATTTAGTGAACATGGCATGGGGGGTTCTTTTTTTAACATCTTGGTTCACCATTCCATATATTCTTGGTTCAAAGAAATTATTTTTTATACTTACAAACATAAAACATGATTGATTGTTTATAGTTTTGTAAACATGTATGTTTTAAAATTTTTGGTTTATGGTAAAATGAAGTAAAATTTTGTTTGTCTCTTACTTAGAGTTCCTATGGGTATGTTACGTGAATGAATGCTTCTATAATTTTGAAATCATCATTTATTTAGCAATGGTCTAGATGCATACTATAGATCTACAACAAAACTATGTGTCCTTGATAGTAAAAGAAGGAGTATTGATTATATCAAATGATTTTCTCATAATATGAGGTATATTTGTTGATTTGATTTGAATATCCTACCTTATAATATATTCAACCTCAATGTAAGTGTATAGTTGTACATGTGAAAATTTCCAATGTTAATATCTTATAGGTAAAGTATATGAAATGCTCACAAGAAAAAAATAAAAATAGTAAATAAGGATACACCTATTCAAGTGAAGAATATAGATGTTTTTAGGCAACATATAAATCTGTTGTTTAGTGTAAAACTGAATTTTCAACTAAGTTATATCAGTGACTTTGGGTAGAGTATAATATTGGTTTTAGATTGAATGTAGAACTAGATTTGATAGAGTATATAGTTAGTTTTCAGCTAGCTACTTTAATGATTTAAGTGGAGTTTAAAATCCAATTTCAAGATTTATATTTTCAAATTCAAGCCATTTAAAAGTATTAGCTCACTTGACATACTTGGCATGATAGTTCTATTCTCTTTAATTGGCTATTCTAAATTAAATATGAGTATATTTGAGGGCATAAGTTATAAGGTTTACTTGTGACACATGACATGATATTAAGTACTTTCCTCTCTTGAAACTTTGTTGTTATCATATTTTGTCATTACTATACAAACATAGACTAAGATTGTGGAGAAAAAAATGACTATCAACACATACACAATTTACACAAAATTACTAAATCTCACAAGTGAGTTGTGATAATTATGTACACATTGATATAATTGGATAATACAATGTATAGAAGGTGATTAATGTGATTTTAGCTCTTCAAGGCACCCAAAATATAGGCTATTGCTCATTATATTTCTATGAATCTTGTACAAGGCCTTAAAATAGGGTTTTATTGCTAGTTTTTTACATTTCTTATAAAATCAAGCCAATAAAGGGTTGTGATATTATTTTTTGGAATGAATGATTGGAAAACGAATGTATTAAAACTATGTAATGATTCTCAAAGGCCTAAATTTATAATCATACTCACATAAAAAAATAATATCATGATTAGAAGTAGGATTTTAGTTGTATAAGACTTTAGTAATAGCCAGAGGGAAGTGAACTACCAATATTTTTTTATAGAAGGATACAAGATCAAGTGTAAGAGTATTAAGTTTGTACATATTGTTTTATATTAAGACAAAGTATACTTAGAAGTTAATATTTTTTCAATACTGATATAACACATATAGAAGGATATAAGTGTCTTAATAATACCAAAATATCATGAAATTATAAGCATATATGTATCCTTATAAGGCTATAAGCTCCTAAAGGAATGTCATAGAGGTGAATGAAAGTTTATTTGACATGATGAAAACTTTGGAATGTTGAATTCAATTTATTTAACATGAAAGAAACATCATATTTGAATGTGGTGTGGTAAACATTTGAACCATCTCATTAGAATGTATTATCACATTTAGGAAATGACTAGTTTTCCTTATCCAAACACTTCACAAGACATGTCATTTTGTAGAATGAAATATGAATAGGTAAGTCATAAAAAAAAAATTGATTTTATACATTAAAATATGGAAAAATAATTGTTTCAATTGATATTCATCTAAAGTCATAATTATACATGAAATATCGATAACATAAGTCATTACACACAACAAATTATCATTGTTTCTATATGGAATGCCACGACTATTGAAATACATTCCATTAAATTGAACAAACAAGATCTCATACTTCAACTTCAAAATATACAACTATTGAAAATATATGCCAACTATTTCTTCATGATTTATTTATATTGTGATCTTAGTCTCTACCCTTGTGTCATAGAGTGATTTCATGTAGGAAAGGGTAACTTATAGATTGAAAAACTATATTTCATCATCCATCTTCCCATCCCTAAATGTGATAAGTGGATATTGAAACCTCTCGACCTTTACGATCTTCTTAGCTAGTGCATTTTTAAATTTCTTAACCACCATCCTTGCACTGTTAAGAAGCTTGGACAAAAAATACTTTTCCCTCTTGAATGATTATTTTTTAAAGATACTAATGACAATTGTAGACCAAGATATTCTTATACACCCATTAAGTTCTCAGATATCATCCTTGTAATAAGTTATTCCATGTATTCAAGAAATTAGGAATCCATATTCTCACCTAGATTTGGGAATTCATCTAAATAAATACACATGAAAGTCAATAATAACCTTCACCTTTTTATCAGGGATAAAGGAAAAAACTAGTCATAAATGAGGGTCCATAAGATTATTGTTTTATTTGAGAATATGAAAAATCTAAGAACATCCAATTTTTTTAGATTATGAATAATTTCCTTACACCCAATTTTATAACTTAAATGAAAATAATAAAAAAACAATAAATTATCCCATTGTTGACAAATGAGGAAAGTAGGTAAGTGAAATCAGAAGTATTGCATGTTATACTGATTAATGATGAATGTCCAAAAGAATTTAAAAAAATAAAAACCAACATAGAATATTATTATTATTTACATGTGCCATGGCCATTATGATGTATTATATTGTTGCATTTATTTTTCCCCACTTTAATTAACTTTAACTATAGCCTACAACCATCAACATCTATTGTGTTAGTTGCCTAAACAAATAAATACATGATATGATATAAACAAAGGTAAAATATATAATCCATGCATACAAATATTATATTTCACTCCTTCCCACAATACTTACTTCTTAATAGATATAAATACATGTAAACATGTGTAATTTGTCACCAACATGTGAAACATTGAAAGGAGAAAAAGGTGAACATGTGAACATGATATATTTCATGTTCAAAAATATCACATACCATACACATAAAAGTTATTTCATGAGTACATGGGAAAAAAAAATACATCATTTAACCATGAATTTTCATGAAATACATCATTAAATGCAAAATTCAACACAAAACCATTACTTAATTCATACATAAATAAAAAGGTTCACATATATCACAAACCATAAATAAAACACTTGTATTGAAATCTTGTGTTAAAATAATATGTTTGACCGTACATCATACATGCCATACATATTATTCCAAAATGTGTGTATATAAATAGTAATGTCCAAGAAAATTTTTGCAAGGCAATAATAATTTTCATGCCATGGTCATGAAGCCTCTTCAATAGGATAAATAAGTGGAAGTGATCAAATATTGAATGCATTCATATGTATACATTACCCTAACATGAGTCCACATACATTTTAAAATGTGTACGTTATAAATCTCGACAAAATGCAAAATTAATACACCAACATGAATAATATACTTGTTGGTTTGGTAAATAATAAGTGATTATCATACCTCCAATAAATTATTCATAATTCTTAGGACCACACCACCTCATCTACACCAAAGTCTTATATGCAATAAAAATATAAAACACTATAAAAATATTTAATGGTAGAATTCAATGAAATCTAGGGGAAGAAAGAACAATGCATATAGAATGTAGTCATTGTAATAAGTATAATATCAATCTATGAGGAAACCTGTCATGTGTAATTTATATTTTCTTGTCCCCCAAATGAATACTTATATCATTTCATAAAAGTATTTACCTTAAAATAATGTGAACATCATCACTACAATGGGATTGATGTTCATTTCTATGAAATCCTAATGGTGTTTTTTGTATAAATATCAATATTAATATTGTGTAAGGTGAATTGAACTTAACTTTAAATTTGTGAAAACCATTCAATAGAATACATCTAACCTAAGGTCCACTATTACATTCACGTTATTATTTTTCAACCCATTCTCTTTCTCATTTCATTTATCGAGGATATTCTCTTCACCTATTATAGGCCTCCCTCCTCCATGCCAAGTTTTCACTCAAATCATATACAATCATCTCATCACTAATAACCTTCAAGGTTAGCTCATTGAGATAACATAAATTAGAGACATTCTACTTGGCCATACATAATATTTATAGCATGTCTATCTTGTTTATTATCTATTTTTTTAATAGACACTTTATTAACATCATTTATGTTTGTCTTTTTATGATTGTTGTTCCCTTTGGCTTCTATTCCCCACTTCTAACATACCCTGGGGGCCTCCTTCGAATGGGCTACTGACCATGAATCTTATGATAATGAGAGTTATGTCTATCTTTTGACAAAAATGGATGACGACCATCACCACTAAATTTATCACATAACCTCAACAAGTAAAGGTGTAAATCTTGCCTTGTAATACCTAAATCCATGATAATGTACTCTTTTGCATACCATCATTGAACAAAGAAGGTATGTGATGTTATACACATAATTTGTTAAAAAATAACATCCTCAAATATAATAAAATGTTCTTACAACATTCAGTTACTCCTCCATTTTAGATTAGGAAGCATCTAAAAGGTAGTCAACATCCTCATTGATGTTATCATCAAGGTTAATTGACTCCTCCTCTTCCTACCATAAATGTCAACATATATATTTATTTTCAAACATATATCAAACAATAAACATGTATGATCATGGTGAAGGTAATATAAAGTACTATAAATATGAAAATTTGTAGTGATGAAGTCATTATTCAAGTGGCTATTAGCCACATCCACATGGCTCCACTCCATCATTTTAAGCTACAACACAATAAAGACAATAATGAAAAATATATGATGTGTCAAAATTAATTTAATATTGACTATTGTAAGAGGTAGAAAAGTAGAATTTTTAATATGAAGAGTGATCAAACATTAAGGGAAGCCAAACATTCTCATATATCTTGCGAGACATGGTCATTGGGAACTGCATGAACACCCTCTTTACCTTCGATCTTCTCCACTCCCTTTTCCTACAATATTAAACAAGACATAACAAATCAAAATATGGATGAATTTTTTTTAAATATTGATAATTTTACATATATGACAATAATATTAAATTAGGCATAGAAAATATATATACCATCAATAAAATTACATGTGCTATCCCCTTATCTACATCTTTATTTTGTAAATAATTGATTATGCATTGGTATTCCATTCTTAGGTTTTTTTGACTAGACGATTGTTGTCCCATAACAATGGGTATACCATCCCCAATGGTTGATGTTCCATCTAAAACCCTCATTCAATATCCAAGGAGTGGATGGGAATGTTTAAACTATAAGCCCATGCATGCAATGAGTAATTCACACTGACTCCTCTCTCCTAGCACAATGGATGTTATAATAGATTAACATAAATAATAAATAGTAGAACTCAAATTCACCTTTAAGTGTAGTAATTGAAATGGCCTACAATTTGTTCATTCTTAGCATAAAGTTTTTTTAGGAGATCATCTAATTTCTAGTCATTCATCTTAAATTTAGAGTAGTTGATATTCATAGTATTAGTTTTTAACATATAATAATTTTCATATATACTAGTTCATAATATGATTTAAGACACTCGCCCTTACCTATGAAATGCTTAAATAATTCATTGTATTGGTCACCATGCGACTACAATAGTGTGTTGATCGAAAGAAAAAATTGAGTATTTGGCAAGATAATGTAGAATTAATGGAGTAATAGGGAAACCATTATTCATGAAATTAACATCATATATTTAAATTATATATTATGAGCCTTAAAAAAATAATTTACAAATTAGAAAACATCAATGTAATTAGATATAGTGTAATGTTTCAAATCAAAGATTATCTTTTCACATTATAAAAACATAACATACCAATTGATTTTGAAATAACGTATATAATATGGAAAAAAAATATGTTAACATTCAAGGTTAAGTTAATATAAAATTTGTATGAAGTAAATGAGATAAAGCAAATGTAATAGATACATTAGATTTTTAAAACTCTAAAAGAATAAAAACATGCTTGTTGTAAATTTCAAAGGTTAGAAATGCTATTTTTTAATCCAAGAATATCAAGTCCATGGATATTATATGAAAAAATATTATTTTGAATTATATCCTCTTTTAAATAGGTTGATGGTAATATTTAATAAGATCAATGAGGATTCTGAATGATGAATTTAAAAATAATAAGTATTTACTATATAGTACAAAGGGTATATGGTAAACATAGATTGACAAACTCTCACAAAGTTTAAGTAGGCATCAAAACATAAAATTATTATTAGATTAAAATTTTAAATGTACTCTAAAGCACACATACATGATGACCTGATCAAAAGTAATTATAAATCTCCATCCACACTCCTCCTAAACCAAAATGGAGTGCGTTTAGGCACATGTAAAGATAAATAAACATAAAGCAATGAAAATTTCAACTTTTTGGTATTTATAATACTAAATTAAAAATAATTGAATTATTTTATTTTACTATTAAATGCAAGCTTTTTTAAACCAAAGAAAATTGAATAAAACATATTGTAGTGAATACACAGGAGCATAACATTCAAATATTAGAACCACATGACCAAAATATAATGCACATAGGGGACTATAAAAATAAGCACTTATGAACCAATCCATTAAATAATACTATGCTCGTGTGTGTGTGTGTGTGTGTGTGTGTGTGTGTGTGTGTGTGTGTGTGTGTGTGTGTGTGTGTGTGTATGTGTGTGTGTGTGTGTGTGTGTGTGTGTGTGTGTGTGTGTGTGTGTGTGTGTGTGTGTGTGTGTGTGTGTGTGTGTGTGTGCGCACGTGTGTGTTTACATGTGTGTGTGTGTGTGTGTGTGTGTGTGTGCATGTGCATGTGTGTGTATCATTAATATATCAAAATGTACATGGAAAAACTAAAAAAAGTGGGCATTTTCTTTGGTTGAGAATATGTATGATTTTGTTTATGAATTATGTACCAAAAATCAATGTATGCATTTCTTAATAGACATTTTACAATACATTTTCATAATTAAAAGGAAATTCTTTTTTTGAAGTTCAAATTCATGTGTCATAGTGAAAAGGATATTGATAAAGATGGTTGAAAACTGAAAACGGTACCTATGTTTGGTGAACTCCAAGTATGAAAAGTGAAAAGGGTAATTATCCATGCCAACAAATAAAGTATAGTTGTTCATATTTATATTAATTATTTTAAAACATAAATGATATATTTTATAAATTTCATGTTGACCATGTCTATATAACTTAGTACATCTAGGGTTTTCATAAGATATAATTGACACAACAACAATTAGTCAAAAAATTACAGCCATAACGTGTAATAGAAAAAAGCATAATTATTTTATAAATAAACTTAAGTACCTATATCAATGTATACTTCAAGATATTATGCCTTGGAACCCAATTTTTTGAAAATAAGTTAACATGCACAATGTGGGTCATACACATTAACTTGTGATTCATTATTATTCACATCTAACTATGTTTATTGTGAAACCTACAGATAATCATAGAATGGGAAAACCATCCTTAGATTTATTTATTTTTAAATGGTATGTCATTGTTAAAATTAATCAATAGTTATATAAACCTGTATGCTAATCGAAATAAATATTTCACTAATCTAGACAATAAACATTTATGTGATAGGAATCCAAATAATTATAATGCTTCATGCTTAAACCATGGACAAACATAAGGCATGTATAAAAAAAATATACCTGTATATTGATAATGGTTTACTAACAATAAAAAATAGATCTAAATATATTAAAAAATTTAAATACTATAGAGGATCAAAATTTATATACCATACACCAAAACTTATGTATCATACACCTTGTTTTACCCTATTTTAAAGTTCTTTTTGTCAAATTCCTTATCTCAAACTTTATAAGAACATTTATCCCATAGAATTGACTAGTAACCTAACAATATTTTTTGAGACCTTATATCAAGCACAATGTATGCATTATCCATTACAAACTTAGGAAATAATGTTATAGTAGTCTTTGATCTTGTTCCATTCACCTGCACTCAAGCTATTTCCCTCCACCTTGGATCCACAAGGGATCGAACCATAAATGACATAGACTTTATCCCTTAGCCTTTATACGACTCATACTAATAGGTTAATTATATGGATAAGAATACCCCAATGTTCCCCACAAGGAATGATACATGGAAAGATAACATTATTAAAAACTATGGATGCTTGGGAATCATCTCCATGCCACTGTGTGTGTGCTATGTAGGCCGTGATATTTTCCCCAACAATTGATGGTCATTATTATTAATGTATTATGATTTATAGCTAAAGCTAATTTTCGTGGTCTCCCTAATTTGAAGTTAGTTGGTGGTCATAGTTAGCTAGCAATGACATCGATGGGTTTTATGATGGGTAATGTTAACTAGTGTTATTAAGCTATTTCAAAATTCAAAATACTCACTAATACCAACACACATGTATTTTGGTAATGCTTTTTAATCTCATCCGTATTTTATAGCATAAGATTTTTGTCATATAAATTTGTTTTTATTTTATTTGTAATTAAGTTATACTTTTTTGTTTCGCTAAATTATTTAGGATTAAAATGATTTGGTATTATAACTTATAGTTTGTAATGTTTAAGGATAGGTTGAAAGTATTTATTTTAAAAATAGTCTTCTTATATTAAATAATGTTTAGTTATTTAGTTTATTGTTTTAGTATGAATAAAATAAGTCTTAAGGTTTAGTTTTCTACATTGTCTTCTTGTATTTAGAATTTTAGGTTTATTTTGTTCAGTATGTAATAAGAGGATAATTTCCTCATTTCACTTATAATGTTTTAGGTTTAGGATATGGTATTAGAATATATTTATTATTTCTTTTTCATATTCTTTTATTAATTGTATTTTTATTACTTATTTTTAGTATAGTATAATTAGTCCATATTATTAAAATTTGTATCATTTTTATATTTTCAATGTTTAAAATGTACGTCATAGTCAATCTTATGTTTAAATTCATTTGTTTCATTTGTCAAATTTTTAATTCCTCTTTATAAATATTATGGTTTTTATAAAGTCAATAAATATATTTAGTTAGTTAAGGTAGAGTTATGTATATTGTCGATTTGTTCAAATAAATCTTGTGTGTATATTATTATTATAAAACTCTATTAGAGTAGGTTGTTTACCTTAGCTCATATTCACCTCAGTATTTATTTATTCCCACTCATTTATGTGTCGATATTTCATTTGTCTTGATTTAAATATTATGAGATATTAGATATTTATTTCTTAAATATTTTAATGATATTTTCTAGTCATTTTTATCCTTTAGTGATAGTTATCTCTTTATCATAGGTTTGATCTCTAGATTGATATCTTAGTTATGATTGGTAATTAGCTTGATCTCTTAGTTATGATTGATCTTTATTACGTACATATCTAAGGTTTATTTATTTTATTTGATGAATCTTTGTATTTATAGAATATTTCTTATTGTATAATCTATTCATATATAATATACTGAGATATTATTTAAGCAACATATCAATAGATTTTATTGTAGTAATAGTTTGTAGATTTGATCTTCTGTGATAGTTTTCTAAATCTTTTATGGTGTTAGACTGGTTTCTAGTAACCATTACTTATCTTTTAGAATTAACCTTTCTCATCATCTAGTACTCGCTTTCCTTAATAAGTATGATCTTATCTTACACCTTCTTTGGATAGTCATGAGAATTCGAAAGGTGTGCAAGATTTTTTTTTTTTAAATTGGTTGGGGAAGGGATATTTTTTCCCTTTTAGTTTTTTATTGTAGTTAATTTTTTTAGATTGAAGGAGTAAATAAAATATCACCAATGTATCCATATTATCTTAGAAAGACACAATCACCTATAATTTCATCTAAGTTGGATATCATAGACAGAATCTACAAGTTTTTTTTAAATTTTATGAATGTTTTTTTTTTAATTATGAAAAAACCATAAATTATCGCTTCATAATTTTTATGGGTTTTGTGCAACCTTTTTTTTACATTCACGAACAATTTGAAAATTGTAATTTCATAAAGAATTTAAAAATTTATCATATTCTTATTGAATGGTACTATTATAAAAATATGACTTTTCTTTATTTAATTATGAAAAAACTATAAATGATCCCTCAAGATAATATCTAGGTTTTGTGTACCTTATTCTAAAATTTTTACATTATTTTGAAATTTTAAATTTCATTTAGAATTAATAAATTTATCATATTTTTACATAGTAGTAATAGTCACAAAATAATCCTTATGGGGAGCATTTTTTAAAGGATTTTTTTTTTAATAAAACAAATAATTAGATGAATTATTAAATATTTTTATTAAAAAAAATATTTTTTATTCAAGAGACAAATATATATTGTATTTATTTATTTCTTTGCAATGTACCTTTTTTATGATCTCATTTGTTGAAGACCAGAGGGTGAGACACAATTTGGCAGGTGGCCAAACTCTCTCACAAGAAAAAAATATTTATCCTTCATTGGTTTCACCCTATTGATTGCACTCTATCATATATGGATTATCAGTTGAGCCCCACATTCCATTTTACTTGTGTTTTGTATTTATTGAAGACTATGGGATGAGGTCCATTTTAACAAGTGGTTAAATTCCCTCAAAAAATCACATTATTACACTCATGCTCATTTATCTATACAATTGTAGATGTATTTTTGTCAGAAATCAGTGTATTTCATTGTTTTAGTATGATTTTTTATGCCACTTATGTTTTCGGCCCACAGTACTCCATTGTTTTTGGAGCAACTCTCATGATTTATGATGACATTTTTTATAGGTTGATAGTCTCCTTGTTGAGAGATATTATGGTGTATCAAATGTCTTCACTATATTCATTTGATGTTTGTTTTTTGGATATATTTTACTCACACTAAATTAGAAAGTATCATGGGAGGTTTACTTTTACAATCTAGTCTATCTTTATGTATGTGTACCTTAGTTTATGAACCCTAAATATTTTAGTTGTCACTCTCTCACATCACCATGATGGCCATATTCTTGAGATATTTTATCTTTATTTTCTAAATTCCTCATTTATAAATGGGTATTTTAATTAGTTACTTTGTTTACCAAAACCCATATAAGGATTGTTATGTCTCTATGGTATTCTTGGTGTTTTTTTATGTAGTGACACTAGTCTAATTTCCTCACTAATTTTTTTACTCATTTTCACCATTTTTAGTCCACTTATTTAGAGAATTTCACTCTTACTCTATCCTATCTCTACATTGAAGGAGGGTGTCTAGGTAATGATTCCTTAGGTTCATCATTCTACTCAATATTTTAGAATGTAATGTCTATATTTAGTAATATTCATATTCAACACCATTATTACTTCAATTTGGTGGTTATAGTGACTTGACATCCATGTATTTTTAAAATATGTATTGGAATTCATAAGGACACCTTTCTTCATATTGCATCTCTTTTTGTGCATGGCTAGCTCATCAATAATTATTATCTAGATTTCTTTTATTTTTGGGAAGGAGTTTTACTTTCCTATAAGTTTTCTCCCTTTCTCCACTCTATAATATATTGCTTCATACCCATATTGTAAATGAGTACATGATTAGGCCTTGTTATTAGGACTCAGACTATGGATATGGTACTTTATTTTTTCACCCTGGCTTCACTTGAGTGGTGGTGTTAGAATATGTTGTTTCCCTTAGCTAATGTTCACCTAGGTATTTAGTTATCCCCACCTATTTGTGTGTATGTATTTCATTTATCTTATTTTGGATATTATGAGATATTACATATTTATATCTTAAATATTATGGGGATATTTGGTAGTTATTTTTATACTTTAGAGATAGTTATCCCTTAGTCCTAAGTTTAATCTCAAGCTTGATGTGTTAGTTATGATTTATCTTTAACTGGTTATCTTAGTCACGATTGATCACTTAGATTGATCTCTTAGTTAGGATTTATCTTTATAGCTGATATATGAAATACACGTTCATTGTATTTGATGAAGCTTTATTGATATAGAGGATTTTTCACTGTATGATTTATTTACGTGTAATATAGTGAGATAGTATTTAAGAAATGCATTAATGGATTTTATTATTGTAATGATTTGTAAATTTGAATTTAGGTGAATGTTTTCTATACTCTTTCAAACTCAAGCATCAATTTTATCTTTTCTAAAATAGATGTATTATGAGGAAAACCATATGCCCATTTAAATAAAATTATAAGGGTAATACAGAGAAATAAAATCCATGTGGTTGGTATTCACTCATTTTAACTCTCAGATGATGATGTTAGGAATTAATCCTTGCATGTATGTTTATCACTCTACATTAATTACTATGTGCAAGAATAATAATGTGTGAAGAATGATGATATGTTAAGTGTGTTATTTATATAAATCGCATAGATATTTTAGAGATAGATAATAAGACAAAAGATTATTGTTGTAAGAACATCACTCCCATATTATTGGAATAAGATATATGAATAAATGTTAGTTATTAGGATTTGTTATTGATGAGTACTAATTAACAACTCATCATGCCTAATTATATATAAAGCTATGTGTTCAAATATTTTGAATTGTGATTTATTGAATGAAAAACACTTTAAAATGTGTTTAAGCGTCAAATTTTCTATAATATAAAAATAATCGTATGTAGAATAATTTATAAAATCTTTGTTATGGACCCTAAATTAATCATCATTTACAAATTTTATGTATTTACACATTATTTTTGCTCATTTTCCTTTTATAATTGAAATCAAAGAAATCAACTCTAAATTTATGCTACGGGAATACAAATTAATTAACTTTACTTTATAAATGTATTTTCATGAAATTTTAGAGCAAATTAATTTAAAAATGGTCCTTAATGAATGATTTGAACATTGATTTTGAGTTGTTGGTATTTATTTGACTTCCATGTGTAAATTTTGTGTTTGTATGTCACTTATAGATAGGATTTGATTAATAATGACCCATAAATATAATAATCAATTAATGGATGGATAATTTTGGGTGATGGGAATTCAATTCAGCATTTATTAATTTTGTGTGCCTATGTGTCATTATTAGACTAATTTTGATTGATAATTATTTTTGATACATGAAATCAAGGAATTCTTAGCCAAAAAATAATATATTTTAAGTCATATTTATGTAATATGAGTGTTTTTCTCATTTTATTTGATACCTTATTTATATTTTAAATTTTAAAATGGAAAACTTAAACATTATGAAAATAGATTAAATTTATACCTTTATACTTATAATAAATGTTTACGTAGAGAGCATAAGCTAATGGAATGGGAAGTTGGTCAAGAGTGATAACGATATAAAATTTTAACATCTTCAAGAACTTATTATTTGAATTATTTATCTATAGGTTTCTTCTTTTATGTTTAAAGCAAGTTATTTTTACTATCTTTTTATTATTATTATTATGCCCCAATGATCTTAAAATTATTAATTAAAATTTTAGTTTTTATTTTCATAATTTAAAGAAAAAAATTATGATAAACATTGAGAAATGTATTACACCTTTTATTCAAATATGAATGATGGCACCTATGCCTTTGTTATATCTAGTAATCAATGTGTGTTGATGGAATTGTTTACAAGATAAAAACTCACTAATACATCCAAAGGTGAATGGGAGACTATGTTTAAACAATATTTTTAATGTTTTATAATTTAAAGATCATCCCTATAAAATTTAATTATTAAATGTAATGATTCAAAAAAATTGTTGAATTTGTTTAATACTTAAATATTTATTTGATTTAAAATGAAACTTTTATTAAACATTGTTTTATTTATTTTTAATTTCAAATAGTTATTTTGCATAATTAAAATATTATTTTATATTTTAATTTAATATTATATTAGTTATTTTTTCCATCAATTAGATTGAATAGTTTTATATTTTAAGTATAATATTTATTCTCATAACATTTTGACGTAGTGCAATAGTAAAGAACATAAAAAAATAGAAATTAAAAATAGTGATTTTTTTAATAAATTAAGTCCATGTTATTATTTTCCGTAATTTGTCTCGTTAGTTTTAGAGTCATGTAATTAGGTTTTATATATTTACTTTTATACTTGTCCAAATTGACACATTTTGCATTCTTTGAGTTTTTAAATAGTCATTGGATGTTCGACCCTTATTTTTATCAATATTTTGATTGTGTAATTGGTGATCCAAATAATTGAATGAAAATTACATATCGCTTTGATACATGTGGTATATCATTAAATTTTGTACATGTATTTGTATGGGGTAATTTTAATCCATCATTGAAATAAAATGTAATTGTCCCTCACCATAATTACCTAGTATACTTTAAAATATTTAACCACTTACATGTTATGTATGGTCATGCCCTTCCCCACCACTTTATCATTTATCAATCTCACCATGAAACATAATATCTCATATTCACAAAACACATCACCACACCATTTGAAGGAAAATGCAAACTTTATTTCCACTATCACCTCCTCAAAAGATATTAAATTATTATTTCTTAATTATTTGTGAAATAAATGTTATATGGGGTCAAAATTCATGGGTTTGAAGTTTAATTTTACTATCAGTCATTTCTCCAAAGGGGTTTATGAGAAAATGTAGAAATTGGTTTGGATTTGAACCCTGGATAAATAAATTACCAAAAATTAAGAGCACTTGTGGTCCAAATAGCTATTTTACCTTTATTCCATTCACTAAATAAATATAAATAATCACTATTGTTACATACAATAGTCTTTATTACAGCTATTGAGAATCCAAATTGCAAAATCTTGGAAATATCCATATCCATATCTATCTACATATGGCATCCTACATCAATCAAATAAACTATATAAGGGGTGTATTTCATTAAGGAAGCCTATTAAATTTTTGTCTAATTAGTTTTAGTGTAATTTAATTAGGTTTTAGATAGTTAACATAGTTAGATTTTTTGTCTATATATTTTTATACTTATATAAATTGAATAGAAGTGCATTCTTTGGTTTTTTAAGGAGTTGTTGGATATATGACCCATGTTTGCAATGAGATACCTATTTCCATTATGTATTCAATATTTGAAAAAATTCATTGAAAGTTACATTTTACTTTGATATATGTGACATTTCATTAAAATTTGTACATGTATTTACATGGGCTTATTTGAGTCCATCATTGTAATACCCCTATCATTGTCCCTCACCATCACTATTCAATGCACCTTGAAATCTTTCACCACTTATATGTTCTATATGGCCATGCCCTTCCTCACTAATTTACCATTACTCAAGTTCAACACAAAAAAAAAAAAAAAAAAAAAAAAAAAAATCCTCCTCATAAGATATTTACACACCATATAAATAACACACAACCTCATTTTCCACTGCCACCTCCACAAAAAGGTAAATTATTGTTTATTAAAGCTATATGAATAAAATGTGATCCATGGTTAGTGGTCATAAGTTTATAGTGGAATACGAATATGGATTTACACTCTTTCACTTTACGAATCCCTACTTTAACAAAATAAAAAGTTGCATCCCTTTCAACATAACTTAGAGTACTTTCTAGTTATGATTAAGGTGTAGATTAATTTTAGAATTGTTAATAAGGCATAGATACTTAAATGTCCATGTAATTGTGAAATTATGTGACCCATTTGAATCATATGTATAATTCATCTGATGATTAAGGTTTCAAATAATTTTAGCATAATCAATAGAAGGCATGTAAAACCCTTAGTAGGTTTATGTGCAAATTTAGTTTAGTAAATGTTAGGTTTTGATTACCTTAAAAAGTGCCAAATTTAATCACATTACCTACACAATGATTAAATTTGATGATTTTTTTTGAAAAAATATTATAAATATAATTATTTTACATTATTCAACTATTCAAATGTACTACCTAAAATATGGGATATATTCATTATAAAATTTGTTATAGCCACAAATCAGCAAACTGGATATGACACTTGTAACTAGAATATGATTTCATATTTCATTTTTATTAACAATAAATCTATCAAACATAAATTTATACACATTATTTATTCTCCTTGTATAACTTTAGTAGTGAAGGCACAATAAAAAGTGATCATTCAATCTCGTATGACATAGACTATAAATAAACAATTTTTTTCAAGGTAACTATACTAGGCTATAACGTATCATCATGGTACTCCATAATATTAAAAATGAATTTTTATTGAGTGCTTAGCTTTATCCAAAAATTAGTAGAGTCTATTTTATGTATTTGACACCAAAAAATATTAAACTCAAAAGTGTGAATCATCTGGTTAGAATTTTTGTTTTCAATTCAATTAGGCTTTTTATTGTTAAAACTTCAAAAAAAACTATCAAATAATTATTCGGTAGGTGAAATAATAGGGAACATTATTTAGTCATAGACATAAATCCTAGTGTCTTATATTTGGGATTAAAATATAATGTTGGACTATATTTGGCATTGTACAATTCTTGGTATGATGGAATACAAAGGAATTCTATCTTGTCTACCTTGATAAATTCAAAAACCCATGTTACTATTGGAATGTTACACTAAAAAACTATTATTAATGAAAATAATAATATAAAAGGTTAAATAATAAGGTATTCAATTGGTATAGATGGATCAAACTCTTCATTAGAGGAAATATTAGTTCAAAACATGGTATCCAAAAATTAGAATAATACCTAATAATTTTTTCTATGTAATATAGAATGAAAAATATATCATACACATATAAAAGAAACTTTAATCACATGTCACCACTACAAAAGGAGGCAAAATATCATCATTGGGAGGTAGAGTGGAGAAAGAAGAAACCTCTACCAAAGAAGGATCCATTGCCTCCCATCCATCTATGGCTGCTAGAGGAGCCAAATTAACAATCGTGTCCCATCCATCAAGAGATTTCATCATAGTGTTAGAAGGGCCCACTCAAATCTTAAACAAGAAGGACCAAAATCCATTTTATAACATGGTAATAGTGATATTAATCCCCCTCATGTCAAAGGAGGAAAAAATTGGTTTCAAATAAGTGAGTGGATCTATTAGTATCTTGACACTATAGGTGGTTTATCTATGGTAGATAGTCTAGGGAGACCTAGCTCACAGTATAGGGAACACTCTCCCAGTGATCAAACAACTCTTGAATATGTATTACCTCCATAAAAAATTCATTTTTTTGGACTTGTATATGCATTAAGGCCAAAATATAATACAAAATCCTTGTTGTTAATAGTAAAATGATAATAAAATTCCTCATTTTTAAATATAGAAAAAAAAATTAGCATTTCATTTTTGAAATAAGATAAGAACTATAAAGAAATTTGATATAAAATTAGTAGAACCTAAGTAATTGTAAAATTCCCCAAGGATGTCAAGGCACCATGAGAAAGTTTTAGGAGGCTAGGGTTAAAGGAGACCATGTATTCAATGCCATACATCTTATCATTTATGGCATGACATGAAGCTATGCTTGAAAGATTCTAGATAGTTATTGGTTGGGAACTTGGGTTAAGTAATTATAATGTAAGAAATATGATCACCAATTATAATGTCTCTATGAACTAGACAATAAATAAAATGAGCTAGGTTTGGCTCATTCTTGGTCATCCAATTTTTTTTTATCTGGTCAGTCCCTATCTTTGGTAAGGAACTAAGGTTCCAATGTATATTAAACTTGTAAAGAGTAAAATAGAAAGGGATCATCACTTGATATAAGAGGCATGGAATGTAATTCTCGAAGTGGGTATTACAATTCCACCTCCAATATTTCAATCATGCATGTGTATGTTGTAGATATAACTTGTGTAGCATGACATCGAGTATTAATACGTGAATACAGAGAAAACTAGGTACACTAGAATTAAACAAATTGAATTTTAATTTTTTCATAGGTTAAGGTTATAAATCATGTACTAATATCAAAACCCTTATAGTATGAATCCCTTTTTTAAAATATCCTCAAAACTTTTATACTACGTATTTTTTCCATCAAAAATTTAGTATCAATCATAATGGTAGACCACTAGAGATTGTGGTCATTTAAAGGAAAGATAAATACAAGATCCATCTCCAACCTATTTTAAATGGGGATTGATAACCTCATATACCTCTAAGATACTCTATTCCATGAATAATCTTTCAATTTTGATAGGAGAAAAAAATTAGAAGAGCACAAAGACATATATTTTTCCAACTTAATCTAGATTATATAGCATGATGTAGAATGATTTTCCAAAACTCATTACCTTTTATATCTCTATCCATCCATTTGGCACATAAAACAATGGTTTGTGTAGATGTGAATAATTATCATATACCTCCTTTATCATGAAGGGGATAAAAAATATACCATATGACCAAGTAGAATCCCTATGCTTTCTTATTATGGGAAAAACAAATCTGATAATTTTGGCCAACTTATCATAGGAATACTTAGAGGGTCCCATCACCTGAAGAATAATAACCATTAGTAATAGTCATAGTTTTAGTGCACATTTGAGTCTTCCTTGAGAGAGAGGTTCTCAGTGAACTAATATCCCACCTTTTTCTCCACTTTATTTAATGCATATTTTCATAATTAGATATAGAAACTTGAATTTTTCCTCCTTTATTTATCCAATTCCATTTAATATTATTCAACTAATCTAGCACATACATCATACTCTATCTAACGCATTAGATTTTGATCCACTATAAGTTATATATAGAGGCTAGACAAAGTATGCTAGGACAATGCATAGCCTATTTGAAAGTTAATCTTGTTTTTCCAAAGAAAGTAAGGTGCCATTTGTAAAATTTCCATTGATGGGTTGATAAGATCAAAATTGAAGCACAATGCCTTAGAGGAGAACCCACTCAATGTTATGAACTAATAAATAACTCAAAGCTTCTAAAAATAGGACATATAATGTTGGGGTAATGGGAAACCTTGATGAATGGAGTGATCAACGTAAATCTAGTTAGATTTAAGGCCATTTATAGTGAGACATATCGAGGCATTTATGTAGAGGGTCTAGAAAACCAAAAAAAAATAATTGGCCAAATCCAACACCCTAAAACATGACCAAAATGAAAGGCAATTCAATCCTATCATATACCTTCTCAAAATTATGTTTGATAAAAATGGTTCTCTGATGAGAGAGTCTCAAGTATAATGTTGTCAAAAATATATCTGCTTTTGATAAGCCTAGTTTGATTTACTCTAATAATGGTACACATACTAAGTTAAATATGGTTGGAAAGAGCTTTAAAATGATCTTATAAAACACATTAAACAAATTGATTAGGCTCTCGTTGATGATAATTATCAGGTCACCCACTTTAGGAATGAATTTAATGTTACTTTTATCAATAATGAAACCCAATCATTTTCTTTGTAGACATGTAATAAGTCAGGCCTAATGAAATCTCGAGTGGATTTATAGAATTTGTAAGGAAAAAAATCAATTCTTAGTGCCTTATCATTTTTTATCTTATGAAAACCTTAAAATATCTTGTGGAGAGTCAAATTGCATCACAAATATTTTAATTCATGGATTTTAGCTTGTGAGTAACCACATCAAGGCATTCTTGCTATTAAGAAATTAGACACTTTAAAACAAAGGATAATCACTAATAGAAAAGCAAGTTTTTAATAATAGAGATAATTAAAATAGAAAAAATAAACATTCATGAGACAAATCACCATATTTGTGTGGTAGAACCTTAGCAAAGCTAATTAAACATCCACAGTGTAATATGTCATGCTTCATTATTCATTAACTAAAAGATGAATAGATTACATGAAAAATCATCATAGATTACATGTGACAATACACTTCGTAATAATATATAATTACTAATAGAATACAATTTTGTAAGAATAAATATAATTAAAATGTATAAAACAAACATGCATGAGACTAAACATCATATTTACATTATAAAACCTTAGCTGTAGCTAACAAAACATCCACATTGAAAGATATCATGGTTTATTAAATCGAAGATGAATGGATCACATGTGAAATCCATAAAGGTAAACGCACCTAATTAGAAAATAACCTTTAGGATTCTTCCTCTTGAAAGTATAGTGGATAATTATCAATAGTACTTTCCTTCATAAAAATAAAATTTGGTGGAATTCAACTTCCTATAAATAGTGGTTTGACTCCTTAAATTACTACTTTAGGGGTATCACCCCTTGGAACCCCTTGTAATAATATTTGGGGGGGGAATGGGGAGGGGGAGTGTTCCCTACCCCTCACACCCCACCCATTTTGAAGTGGGATACAAACTACACTATAAAGGGATCCAACATTTAACATTATTATCAAATATCTAATAATCTCTTCCTTGACAACAATTTCTACTTGATATCTTGCCAACAAACTCACCATGTTTTCCTCAAGCTAAGTGAAGCCAAACACCATTTTAACTTGTCTAATAATACTTATTTATTGAAAATATCAGCACTATTTTACTTTGTGTCCAAGTGCTACTTTTTCTTCCATAATCCCCTATCTGATGAGATGGTACATTTGCTACAATATATTTTATCCTACTATGATAAGTTGGATTCTATGCAAGTTAATTTCACTCTAAATATCGCCTAATAATTTCAGCTTATATTGATCTCTTCCAAACTCACCCAATAAACCTTTCAAAAAAATTTCCTCCTAATAAGGATGATAGCCAACCATATATTTTACATCATTAGTTGATGCAACAAAAGTATTTTCAAGGCTTTGACATCTAACTAGTGGGTCCATTTTTATGTGTAAAAATGTAACCAGATGTTGATCTTATTTTGTCTAGATCTCTTGTAAAATTAGAATAAGCATATCCATTAATATAATCACTAGATTTCCTATAAGTGATGTAATAGTCACTTATGTCTCACAAATAGTAAAACACCCACTTCATTGTTCCCTAATGTTCTTTACCTAGATTTTCCATATATCTAATGGCAACTCCAACTACATGTGAAATGTATGTCGTTATATATACCATAAAATAAATTAAACTTCATATTGCAATAGTATATTGTACATGAGATATATCCTCCTTTGATTCATCACTCTAGATACAAACTTAAATAAAGTTTGAAATGGCAAACAAAAGGGATAATATTTGGTTTGACTTTATTCATACCAAATTTGGTTAGTATCCCCATAGACCCCCCTGAAATAATAATGGAGGGTGTTCCCCCCACACCATCCCCATGTTTATAAGTGGGATACAAACTAAATCATAAATGGATTTAACATTTAACTTTGTTGTCACATATCTAACACTTGCAAGCCTTGAGCCCTTTTGACTGATTCCCCTTGAACTTAAAACACTAACTTATTATGGTCTAGAAAAAGTAAGGAAATGTTATAAATATAAATGAGTCTTAGATATCCTAATTTAATGACCTTGATCTGGTCTTGATTTTTTTTATATTTTTCTCATTTCACCTTTATTGAATTAAATAGCCATGTTTGGGTATAATTAATAGCGAATAATTAGGGATTCTCACATGGAAGAATCAAATGGATTTTATTATTTTGTTTTCTAGTAAATTAAATTAATAGGTATCATCTTTATATGGTATTATAGGCATGTAAATCATCTCTTTATGGCCCACTATGGATCCCTACTTTGTACTTTTTAGAAAAGCATACATATTTATTATGGAACTTTTGTAAATTACATGTAATCATATAGATGTCATGCAAATGACACTTGTACTTAGTTTTTAATGATAATATTTTGTATAAAATAATCTACCACAAATTTTAGAGTTAAAATCATATCAATTTTATTTATACACACTATAGGAAGGGTTGAAACTTGAGACCAGGAAATCTATTCGGCAATATGGAGCAAATAAAGCTAAGTGCCACTACCACTAATACTATTATTTATTTCACTTATGTATTTTATTATTTAAGGGTGATCTCATGAAAATTACATATTCATCTTGTAGACATTATTAAAATTTATTTCAATTTTAGAATCATTTCATTTTCATTCTCACTCATTTTTTCTATTTCACATTAGGAGGGGACATCAAAAAGAAGATGTAGGTTCAAATCAGGATGGGAATCCAAAATTCTCATAAAGGAAGCCTTGTTTCCAATTTTTGAGTCTTAGATACATATTAATTACCTCATAGATACCTCAAATATACATCTACTATATTATTTAGATTTCCTTATACAATTAAAAATATATAGCATTATGTAGTATTGACTCTTGATATAATTAATAGGCAAAGCTATTTTACGACATGTGATATGCCCTTACACTAAATATTGTATTTTTTCCCCATAATATATAAATAACTGACAATATACTTATTATAATTTTTATGTTTTTAAAATCTATACAAATAAAACAAGTATATAAAGGCAAATTTATTACCAGCCTACTACAACACTAAATAAAATATAAATATGTTACTCTTACTTATAAGTGATTTCAAATTTGAGTGCATGTAAAATAGAGTATATTTTAATTAAAAAAAACAATCTCCCATAATTCTAATAGGATATTTTCAAAAATTACTACCTTAGAATCTTACACCAAAAATCAAAATGACATACCAATATTTTCCCTTATCCATAATCAGGTATTCTGAACTACTAGTAGTTATAAAACACTTGAAAATCGAAGATAGATAAACAACCATATAGACCAATAGGAATCTAAAAATAAAGACAAAATTTCATTAGCACATGAGTGTCATAACCCATAACACCTTTGTAAAAATGGCTCACTACTTTTGCAAGGAAGGAGGCAACTGAAAGATTCCAATTATAAAGATATTTTCTTCTTTATTTTTCATTATTTTCGATAATTAAAGGAAATTGAGGCCATTTAGCTTAGTAACTATATCTATTTATTTTAACATAGGTTGATTTCCCTTATAAACTTTTTAGTGGTGGAAAGTTGGCCCTCACTTCACACTATGAAGCAAGTCAAGAATTGAATTCATAATTAGAGCTACCTCTACATACTACCAAGGCTAAATAAACTATACTCTGTAACCTTACAAAGACCACTTTTATTATAATACTAAAATAAAACTAAAGTTATAACCATTAAAAATATCCTTTATCCCATGTATTTGTCCTCTAATATCAAATCCCTACATACTAAAAAATTTAAAAGTGCTAAATTACTAAACATAGATGGAAACCACCTTGCATATGATATTAACCAGTCTATATAGTACTATATGTAAAATATTGAAGGATAATAATTAAGAATCACTCATAAGAATATAAATCCACCAATGAAACCTTTACTTTAATATTGTTGGTTCCCAACAAGGTAATTTCCAAACATTATTCTTACCACCCCAAACAAGATAGAAGGGAATATCATAAGCTTGGTCACATAATATAAAATTGGATTATCTAGTTGAACCATTGTGTAAATGTAACAACTATGCCAAAAAAAATTCTCACCTCCAAAAAAAAATGGAATGAAATATCATAAGCATTGTAACATAATATGAATTTCGATTATCTAGTTAAACCATTAGGTAAATACAACAACTGACTAGGAAATTGAATGCAAAGTTAATAAATAAAATAAATAACTATCAATTTCCATAAATAATTAAAGTAGTTAAATTAACTTTAAAAGTTAAAAAAAATAAAAAATAATCTAACCTACAGTAGTGTATTGAGCATCTCTAAAAAAATTACTTAAAAATAACTATGTTACAATTCACAAAAATAAGTGAGAATGTGTGAGAAAATAACTAGAAGAGATAGAATACATATTTGATCATATTTTATTAACATTGGAATTACTCATCAAACTATAATTTTTTTTTATGTCTCCTAGATGACGTGGATAAATATAATTTATATAATGATATGGTATTATTGGAGATAATAATGGTATCTTTGGTGGATAGATATTAATCCATTGAACATCCAATGTTTCCAAGCCATTAGAAAATCTAATGAATCAAATGATATGGGTTTAGAGATATTACTAATATCTAAATTAAGTCTATAATGTGCTTACCATGTGTTTATAAAGATTTTAGAGTGTGTTGGAATAACTTGCACTAGTACATTAGCCAAGTTGTATGATAATTTTCATTGTATGTCTTCACATCCTATTGAGTAATTTATTTTCAGCTTATTACCACTAGCCTCTGAAATTTTCCACCACACTATCATAGACCATCTTCAAATATTTTATTTTCTATAATAGTAGTCATCACTCAAAGGAGGAGACAAATGCATCCATAATCATAATCATAAAATAAAATTATAGATAAATTACATTCATCATCTCTATAGATACAATGATACCTCTATCAAATTTCCCACTTGATGGAGCCCAAATAAAAATGAATTTATCATCATTTTTAGTCTCATGGAGTATACATAACCTATATATTCAATCTTCATAAATAATATGGTAGTTATTTTTAATTTAGTGCCAATATAATCATGTCCTCAATGAACTCATTTAAATTTTAAAGCTATGAGACCAATGTTAATGAAAGTATATTAGTCAAAAAATAGTATCATATATAATTTTAAGACATATATCTTAAAAAATGTTACCATAAAACCAAGTGGTCTAAAGGGATAAGTTCACATAACCTAGAAAAATTTATTTTAAATGTAATCTCTAATAATATGATTGAATTTAGCCTATGTAGTTTTAAGAAAATGGATTGGAGAACTCAATGAGTATTTAAAATGGGTAAGATTATTTAGATAAATACAAATAGATATACTATTCTATCGACCATTAGTTACAACCAAAATTTTCTCTTAAATATACATTTTGAAGGACATAAATAAATTGCATATGAAGAGAAAAGAGATAAAGAAGGGTATATCGCTCGTTCATCACTAAAAGTCTAAAACCTATGTATCTAGGAGCTAAGCCTAAAATTAGCCCCTAGATGAAGTTGAGGAGCCCCAAACTCAACTTTTACAATAGCATTATGAATCTTTTGATTACACTGAATCACCTATTAAAATAATATAAGTTGAACTCTCTCAATATGTGCATAGTAGACCTCACCCAAATGAGAGGTACATAATTGCAATAATTATAGTGTTATGGGCTTCACAAGTGAGTTAAAAGGTTTCATATTAAGAATAATTTATTTAAAAATAGTTTTAAATCATTTCATTTCCAAACCAATTAGGTAATAACACCATTACAAAAGATATGAGAGAGTAGAAAATTTCAATTTAAAAGGTCAAAAAAATTGAACACCAATAAGTATAAGATGTTACAATTTAAAAAGGTTCCTATCTAAAGGATAAATGTAGTTCAGCCATATAATATTCACTAGTTTTTAAAACTATAACCTTTGTCTTACTAAGTTTTGCAATAAGCTAACACATGTGACAAAAATAAGGAAAGGAATCAAGTTATCTTTGGACATTATCAATAAAAAAATTCCAAAAAAATCACAACATCCATAAAATTAAGCAAATATATCATTTAACATAATATAGAGTACATGTATTATTAACATTTGATATCCCATGAAAAAATTATTTAACTCATTAATGCAAATCATAAATAAATTTGGGGAGAGAGGGAAAACATGTTTAACTCCTATTTTAATTTAAATTAGATTAGAGAATCCATTAAGTGTGTGAAATATATCAATAAACATGTAGTCCAAATAAAAGACCTCCCATAATGAACATAAATATGGGCCAATCATAATCCAACTACATGTAGACACACCCAAAGTTATCGCTTCCAATCCTTAGCAATGACATAAATTTGTCAATTGAATTTCAACAAAAATCTACAATGAAAAAATAGTTATCATGGTACTTTTTATGGGCTATTTTTTCCAATTGGCTATTTTTAATCAAACTTTCAGAAATATATTTGTTAATGGCCAAAATATACAAAAATATTTACCAACATTTTTTATAAAGTGTAGAATAGGTTTATTAAATTTAGAAAAATATACATGTATTAACACTAATTATATGTTACTAGATCCTTCAACCCAAGGAGTTGATCCTAATATTGTGCATATTGGATACTAGTAATGGTGTGATACTACTCTTGATATAAACCATGTACTCCCTAATAGTGTTAAGTACTTGTGGGTTCTTATAAGGATAGACCTTGGCATACCTAACCTTTCTTGGAAGTAATCATGACATCCCTAGATAGAACCCACTCTCTCTGTGTGTGTGTGTGTGTGTGTGTGTGTGTGTGTGTGTGTGTGTGTGTGTGTGTGTGTGTGTGTGTGTGTGTGTGTGTGTGTGTGTGTGTGTGTGTGTTGTGTATGTGTGTGTGTGTGTGTGTAAAATTTTAACTTAAAAATTTAAAAGTTATACTTTATAATAAATTAATAAATAAAACTATGGGGAAACCCTAAAATACACTCTCACATTCATTTTATCAAAATAAAACAATAATAACAAAAAAAATACCTTTCATTAGAAATTTCATACTTATAATTATCTCTCATTGCACATTTTCTCTCTCACCTCAATTTTTTCAACTTTTTACTATTGAAACTCCATATTTTTTCTAATCATATACCACTACATTTTTTCAATTTATTTTTTTTCTAATTATTAATAATCTCAATGTAGATAATATGAATATAATAAATTTGTTGATTTATCCTAAATTTTGTGTATACATTTGCATTATCTACTTATTCTATGTTTGACTAATGAATATCATGGCATTTGACTTTAAATTATCAATAGTGTTTTCAACTATTTTATGGTTATTTAACTTTTATTTAATTCTTTTCATATTATGTGGTTAAATTTAATTTGGATATTTTTTTTAATGGTATCAAAGAAAAAATAATTATATGTACAAGTGTACATGAACATGTGCCCATACCATGATCAATTACTTGACACTAGTTTAATATTATGCTTTACCCCAAAATTAAATTGTAATACATATTATTTTGAATAGGAATAAATCAACAACCATTTATACTTTTTCTTAACATTCTATACCTTGTTTTTAAAAAACATGTTTTTTTCCTAGTTCTTTGAGGACAATATGCAACAAACTTAGAGAGACTAATAACTCAATATTAATAATTTAGATCCATATTATAGTTTAGATGGGGATATAAGCAATTGATTAATCTTAACTTGAACATCCTAATTATTCTCTCTCTTGATTTATATTTATTAAGTCCTCTCAGACCCTCTCTTATAAATAGTAAATTTTTCTTTCATTATTTGGGTTAAATCTTCTTCCTTATTTCCAAATTATAACACACTGGTTAAGGCAAGTCGACTCCCTTATTCACAAATCCAATATATCAGATTGTGTAGTTTATCTTAATGATAAAAAAATTTCAAACAAAGGCCTTCCTTGTATGGTTTTCTTGAGAATGTGTTACCTTGACTATTGTTCAAACATGATGTTTAATTTTATGTGTCTTCTACATGAATTTCATTACTAATAAATAAAATATAATTTTGCTTGTGTTTTTTAAACCAATTGCATTCAGAATTACCAAAACTTTTTCAATAACACGATTTAAAGTTTTATTTTTTTTAGTTACGATTACCTCTTTCTTTTCTTATTTTTCTATAGCCTCTTCCTTATCCACTTATACTAACAAATAAAATCCATAATAGTAGGTATTTTTTTATTCATGGATGCTTAATAAGGTTCATTCATGTATGTAATATAGTTTCTTTGCTCATTATAAAAACTAATGCAAATAATGAATAAAATTAACCATAATGATTAAAAATCTACAACTTGGAACCTAAAAATTACAACGAGAGATGAATAATATGCATTCATGCAGTTTGGAGTAAAAATACCAATCAAGAACCTAAAATAATATTGAGTTTCCATCTTTGCATTTTAAAATAATGCTATAAAATTGGATTAGTTAATGAGTGGACAAGCATATGTGTCACTTCATTAATTCAATGTATTCAAAATATTAGAGTATTGTTTATGGTATGGAAAGACTAAATTGATATATATTTGTTTTTTCTTTTGTAAACAATCATTTTATATTAGAATTTTGAATGTTTAAACAAGATTATGATATGTTGGAATGGTTTATTTATTGGATGTGAATGGGTTCCATGTCATAACTTACTTTGGTTTGTGGAATTTATAAGTTATAAATGAAATATATATATATATATATATATATATATATATATATATATATATATATATATATATATATATATATATATCTTGGTTTGAAAGTGATATAAAGCTAATAACACATAAACGTAGAAAATCATAAAATTGTAGATTCAAATCTCCTAAAAGTTTGCAACATGTTGTAGCATCAAATCCCTTCTTAGATATAGTTAATTCCCTGTATGATATCCATGAACTCAATAAACATTAATTTACATTTTATTACATTGATCTTAGTTATATGATTCAATTCATTTTTTCTATAACATATTAAGTTTAGACAATTCAATGTGCTATCTACATAATTTTTGTTGATTATTTTGACCACAAGTCAAAATAGGTCATCCCCCTATAGTCAAATAATTGAATAGGGAATTTATTATTGTCCTGTAACACATGTCATAGTCCTACATATGTGTCATTTAATATGTCATTATCTTTATTACATTCATTTTAGCCCCTTATGTTATTTCTAATCAATTAGGGTCATGTTTGGACTATTTAATGAAGGTGGTATAATTTATTTTGATGTAAGAGTGTTCCTAAATGTTAACCAACATCCAATATGTCATATCATATCATTAATTTTTATTCCCTAACTAAAACTTGTAGGTACTATGTTGAAACAAGAATAAAAGTGGTAGTTTGGGTAGTTTGGGTAGATATATAGCTTCTAGAGAAGTGTGGAATGTGTGGCAAGCTTGTGGAATGGATATTCAACTTACATTACTTAATTATCATGATTTATCAGATTTTTAAGTATAAAAAATGGTCCAAAATCATTATAATCCTCCATCTCTCCACTAGTCATGCAAAACTGGTCAATGGGGTCTTTTAATGGTACGGCTATTAGAAGAGGTTCTAGGTAAAATGCTCTCGTGGGGTGTTAGTACACTCAATATACTTAAAATGAATGGTAGGATATAAATTATTGGTTTTCCATGCTTAATGAACCATTATTTATATGTTGGCTATCTCAATTTACATAATAATCCCCACACCCCATAGGTTTTCTCTTTATATGAGCTAGTTCGTATAATATAATCAGTGAAAGTGCTTTTATAGATTGTGGAATTCCTTATTTTATGGTTTATATATTTGGTTTCATGTTTTGAGGCCATTTTATGGGCCAAATATCTTAATTTGTAGGTAAGAGCTAGGGTGAATTTTAGTAGTGAATATTCATTGATTCATAATGTTCCAATATTTGGATTTTGGTTTTGGCAATTTTTTAGGGTCGATAGATGAGACTGCATCACCAAAATTTGAGGGATATATATTATTTTGAGGTCATATTTTCAACCATTTACAACATTATCTTTAAAAATATTTTAATTCACCACATATATATAATTTACCCCTTGATCTTGATATCAAACAAGACAACATATATGAATCCCAAAATAGTCAAATGGAAGTGATGAATGGTAGCGTCTAACAACATAGCTGAATGACAATATCAAATGATAGTTTTAAATAACATTGTTGAATAATACTCCAAAATAAAACTATAAAAACATTCACTAGGGTTAAAGCTAAAGGACATGGGAAGAGTAAAAGAAAACAAAAGAATCAAGGATTGTACTTCCAAATCCTACCAGGACAAGGTGGAAAAGAATAAGGAAACTAAAATTTAAAACATTGAAAGACATAACCATTAAATGTGCCTCACATATTGAACTATATTGAAGTTAATTTAAATAGAATGTACAAATAAAACACTGCATGTGTACCTTTACATTTGCCTATCTATCCTATAGAAACAAGAAGTTCACATTTTGTTAAAGGAGAACTTTATAACTATGAAGAGAAATAAAATTTACAAGGGGTTTATAAGGGGAATTTAGATTCTATGTGTCAACATTAATAAAAAATGATGGTGCATCTTCTAAAAGTATTGCCTTTTTTTAAAAAATTAGTTGATATAAAAAAGATTAAATCAAAACATGGTAAAGTTGCCTCTGGTAATCATGTCATTAGATAGCTTTTATAATTCATTCAAAATCATTTGAGCTAGAGAAAAAAGTGATCAACAATGTCTATTTTGAATATGTAGGGCATAATTTAGATGACAAGGATAATGAAAAACAAGAGATGGTAGTTGAACAGTGATCAAATAATTAAAAATATGAAACCCTTGGTGGCATAAAGATTGAAATGACGTATGGAATTCAGGATTGGCATCAGTCTAATCTTGAATTCCATGTAATAGTTAAATATTTATGTGACCAATGGTTTCATCTTTTTTATTGATTTATTATTTTTCAATTGTCATCTCTTCTTATTAATTATTCTTATCATTTAAATCATGCGCCACAGCTTCACAATAGACATTATCAACCATTTTTTTAGCTAGCCCATTTGATTCTAGATGGATTTTGGAGGTATCCAATGGATGCATAGCATTAGTTACTAGAGGTAGCTTGACTAGTTCCTAATTCATTTTTTTTGTATCAACTAGTCTAAATAATTAAAATACTTATAGACGTGCGCTATCATTTTTTCTAACTCCTATCACATAGAATCTAAATTCTACATATGAACCCCTTATAAATTTAATCTCTCATCATATTAAGGAACCTCTCCTTGAACAATGCGAGTTTTTTATTTATATACGATATAGCTAGGTAAATATATAAGATATTCCTTAAATCATTATATAAGGTATGCATCTAGTAGTGCTTGTATAGTCTTAAAACTACATAAGTTTGGCATTGGTCAATGGTGAATTACTATGGGTGGCGTTGAGGTGGGACATGGTAGTAGAATCAAATGCATCAAATGAGGGTTGATGGCATAATTTATAGGACCCCATGATAACCCTTTAGTTCAAACCAACCATTCGGTCTAGACATTTTGTAGAGTCGTTTGATCTAGATGTTTGATAAAGCTAATCAATTTCACTATTTTATCAAGCTATTTGGTCTAGTTGAAAGGTTTTTTCTAGATGACATAGTAAATGGTTCCACCTAGATGAAATGGGTCTACCATCCAACTCTACCAATGACATAGCCATTCAGTTATCTCATTCAGTAGAGCTATTCGATAAAGCTAAATGGATGCATTATTAGCACAACCAAATAAATTTTCTATGGATAGATCCTTTCAGCTCTACCATGGGTAGCGATATTTAGCTTTGATAATGGGATATCCTTTCATCTCTACTATGGGAAATTTTGAATGGGAGACCCATTCATCTTTTCCATGGGTAAATCCTTTTATCTCTTCCATTGACAAAGTTTATCAGTACTCCCATGGGCAAATCCAAATGGTTGTGCCATCAGTAGATCTGAATGGCTATGCCATAGGCAAATCTGAATGGTTATACCATTGATAGAGATAAATTAATCTATCATTAGTGGAGTGGTTTTTTGATGGCACATCCAAATGACTCTCTCATCAGTGGAACCTATTATATTTATTCATCTCTGCTAGGTCATTTGAATAAACCTAAAAAGAATTCCTCTTGGATTGAACCTATTAACAAAAAATATGGTTGGGTGGATGGGTAGAAATTTTGGACCTACTAATTTTCCAAGGCTTCAAATTAGATTCATCTAAACTAATCTAAGGGGGTTTCAGATATGGGCTCTTAAAATTTACCCTAGTAAGAGCACCATTATTATGTTACAGATAGCTTTTCACCATTTACATAGGTTTCATGTCCTTGTATTGGATTCATAAGAAAGTGATATGATGTATTTCATGTTTTCCATGTCTTGTAAACCACCTATCCTTATAAGTTAAGTTTCAAAGGTTCTCACATAGAGTTAAAGTCAAAAAACATAGAATACAACTAAATTTTTGCATGAATGTCATATACAATCAACTAAACAAGGTGTATGAAGTTGTGAGAATATTCATGAAGATGCAATGAGGGGTTTTAATAAGTTGAAAACCTCCTTATAATAATATCAATAAATCTAGGCCATCCAATTGGTATATGACTGGCTGTGACAACTAGTTTCTCTTATAAACATATGCCTATAACACTAATGCATACATACAGGTGCCCCACATGATATGATAAAATACAAGAGGTATTTGACTTGTTTAGAGTATTTCAAGGTTCAAATATTATATGAATACTTTTGATAGGTATAATATGATAATAAGGCCATATACCATACATATAATACATGTTTCATCTTCATTGCTTTGCTTTTACCTATGTATCCACCTATAGGAACCTACAGGAGGTTTGAGCATTTGGAATGAATAGTTTGAGCATGTAGAAG
>JARHVA010001694.1:2570000-2595000 GCA_037957365.1 Torreya grandis | reverse complement strand
ACTAGTACAACACAAGTAACCCACATATAGTAGTGTAGTCCATGGCATACATAGTGCAATTTTATATACATATCCAGCAGAGTCATAGGCATCACAACAGAATATTTACCTAGAGAGATATACGTTACAACCAAGTTTTTAGGGTCCTATCTCACAAAAAAATCCATTATGATTAAGACTAGTTAAACACACATTATAAAATAATAATTTAGAGAGATATTCATTACAACTAAGTTTTAGGGTCTTATCTCACATAGCAATCCATTATGATTAAGAATAAATGATCCCTCAACACAATTTTTAGCTTCATCTCAACATATTATGCATTCATATAAATCACAATAAGGGCCATAGGGTATTTAGTTATAGATAAATGAACCTTATTTATAGTAGATAGTATCAACTTTATACCACATTCCTACACAACATGAGTAGCATGGGCACTTGTTCACTTAGCTGATAGGGTTCAAATACTGATATAACACAATGTGATACAACATACATTCATTTTAGCATCAGTTTATAGCTTGACCTAGCAGGGTAATGATGGATCCAAAGGTATAGCTAACCTTTGTATTCTTGAGCCACTCTCAGGGAATTAATATGGACATCGTGTTACATTACATCCCCAATTACTGACAACTAACATTCCTAATTATAGATAGTTATCCCTAACCAGAACCAGACTATCAAAGTATAGATATTACTAAATCAAATCTAACTGATTAAAAAAAACCAACAATTATTTTTACATACAATCACAAATAAAACCTAAACAACACAATCTAAACATATCATGAATAGTCGAATCACATCCCGAATTCTATCTAACCCAACATATCAAAATAATCAAGTCATATATCCCATGTACATTTGCCAAGCATATGTGAATTCAAAATCAATATCAAATCAACTATTTCAAAATTAACAGATTACAATACCAGTATATTCTAGAATCCATAACACAAATACACATAAGTTCAAAATCAAACCAACATCCATATATATAACTAGGTTTTCAAGTACATATCATATCAAAATACAGTCAATCATAAATACGGTTCATGATGTCACTCTCAAACTCACTCTCTCCTCTCATACTAGTCCCATAATCTTGTCTAGCACTCAATGACCCTACACCTCCTTGAACTTTTGAATGTCTCTTTCATTGATTATCTTGCTCCAATAAATGACCATATCCCTTACATAAGCTTACATTTCACTATTGAAGATCCATATAATCATCCACAATCTTTGAACTTACTAATCCATAATCAAGGGGATGTATCCTATGCCTATCTCACTCAACCCTTAGCTCATCCCTCTCTCCCACTACATTAACATATATAGTTATAGATATAACAACACAGTAAAAAAAATTAGCATGAAAACAAACAATAATGGTCACTCTCTCTATCAAACCCTCCTCCACAATATCATCAATAATATGTCATGTAAGCTCACATAGTGTACACTCAATGATAGTCTCCCAAAACACATCATCCCCATCAATAACCCCAATAGGTGAATTACCCTGTATAGCTCACACCCCACCTTCACACATAGTAAGTAAAACATTACATTAGATACATATTTATAAATCCAAACTAAAGAAGAAACATAGATATAATGCAAAATCCAATCACTGATTAGCTCCAATCATCAAAATCAGCTCAAGATCCTCATATATATGAATATCCACTCCATCTATAGGATATAATGGAGACCACTAATGCCTAGCCCACCATGTAGTATATATCTTAGTACATCCCACATCATCTACATCAAGAATATCTATCACCACATCTTATGCATCCATAGGTAATGGTGCCAACTTAGCCTTAGTAGGTCTCCCATGAGCCCTTACTCTCATAGGTACCCATGCACTCCTCAACTATACCCATTTTAAAGGAGGGACATATTATCAAGCTCCAAACTTCCTAGTCACACACTCATAAACTCTAGACTAACAATCATGTAACCAACAACTCACTCTCATGTACTGTAACTATTCACCATCCTTTGGCGATCAAGGAAATCCTCTATAGGGTCTCCATTTGATATCATTAGTCAGCAATATATCTAACAACCCCTTATAATGATCTATATCAAGAGATCAAATAGCCAAATCACTCATCCATTACTTATAAAATGGTTTTGGATATGCTTAACTCACCCTCAATAATCCAATCTGCCACACAACTGCTATGTACTCATAAGCCTAGTAATGTAATAAAGTGGTTGCACCCATACCACCACTAAATGACTCTTACATGAATCTATATAAGTCTCTATATAAATGGGCAAGTATATTCCTCTCTAAAAACCCATAGTACCATACATCTCAATGCTCTCGACCACTCTATGCATCTTATAAGTAATAGATACTCCATTTCCATCCATAGCAACAAAAGAAGCCAATAATACAACCAACCACTTCTATGAACATGGAACACTTGACTGTATAATAACCAATAGTAATATATGACTATCACTACCTCTCTAATGAACTCTTATGGGCACTCCAAAAAATATCTAGATGCATGATCAATGACATGCACACCCATGTCATCCTACAAAGACACTCATCACCTACTAATCATTAGATGTATAATCCAATACATGTCCTCAAAGGTCATCGTAATCTCCCTTGTAGGAAGCCAAAATGTACATGCATCAGCCTTCCACCTCTCACATAGGGTGGTGATCAAATATCTATCCCACTTTACTATATCAAGATCACAGATATGACCCAACCTAGCCCTATCCATAACAACATGCTCATCAATTGATAAAGGCAACAATGTCAGAGTCTCCATTACTTGCCTCTATAAAACTCTCTCAATCATACCTCACCCTACATAATAAAATAACACAAAATGTGTCATCCAACTAATCCAACTAAAAAGCTAAGCTAAATAGAAATAGATTACAAGTCAAAAATCCTAGAAAATAGTAACTACATTATTTTACCATGCCAAAATAAATTTCAAATGATAGTGCATCATCTAAACCAAGCTTATGACTTGAAAATCTAACATCCAAGATAATAGAACTATGTACAACACAATAACACTAAATAGGAGCATTGAAACATGGATAGTAGCACTAGATCCTAGATAACATCACTAGATGTAGGATAGGAGAATTAAAACTAGTCAAACTTTCCTAAAATACTTAAAAATATCTCAACATCACAAAAAATGAGTTCCCAAACAAGCATAAAACATGAATTTAGTTACTTACTAGGGTAATCTCTCCACTAGCCTCAATCTGATTTATCAACCACTCAAATCAATTCATGATGGGTGCTCATTTCCTCAACATGTCTTCCACTCTAGAGCTCTAACTCTCAAACTAGTCAATATGCAAATGAATCAAGATTCATCATATTTTCCTATATCAAACCACTTTCTCATTCAAAGTAGAATACTATGTTTCCCATAACATGAGCTTTGTAGCTCCATTTTATAAACTACTTTGTTCTTCAGAATCATGATAATAATACCTTCGACATCACATAATCCTTTCTCTCTTACTATATCATTTTACTATTATGGCACATGCATCTATACACCTATTTTATACCCAGATAAACATATTTGTCCTCACCAATCAAACATTTTTTTAACTTTCACACAACTTGGTCCTCACTAATCAAACATTCATTCAATAAATTTAAACATCCTAGCCTATTCAATAAATCAACCTTCACCCCATTCAATCAATTACTACCTCATTTTACTACCATGGCACACACATTTTTATATCTCTATTATACCCATATACAAGCTTTGATCCTATTCAGTGAAAGATATCTTTCAATCCCAGTAATTCAATCTCACCAATTTAATAACAAAATTGTAATCTATTCAATAAATGCCAACCAGGTTCTTTTTCAATCTGCCACTTGTCTTCACTTTTGGCTCCACCTCCTCTATTTCAGATTTCATATGTCTCTCTAAAAGGGAGGCATCATTCCTACTATTCCTATTCCTACACCTATCCACTCTCATAGATGGATAGACCATAGTTCTCACACCTCTAGCAATCAAATTATCAGATTTAGCTCAGATTGGTCGATACATATAGTGATTTAGACTACATGGGTCACTCAACATGGATTTTACACATCTAGTATTCAAAATATCAGCATTATTCATCACATATTGGTTAAGACTATATAGTGGTTTAGACTATATGGATTACTTAGCATTACTCAGCTTATGATTATATAGTGATTCATATTTTAGTTTGTCACCTAGCGTTACTCAAGATATTTAGAGGGATACACCTTCATTTTATAGATATAAAAAACTATCTAGATACCATATTCAAGGGCATGTACATTACTATACATTTGACGCATAATGGTTCATACAACATGACATAGTTATAGACTAGATAGCAGATTATAGGCATAGTGTAGAGCAAATTATTTTTGATCTCTAGTTTTGTACATGGGACATGACATGATAGATCACATCACATGTGGTTATAAAGTTTCTATATTTTCTTAATGCATAACTCACATATAAGATTTGGGGGCATGACATAGATGTTGATATCCACCATATTTTAGGATTATATAAATTAGGATGGTAGGACATACCATCTTCTTCTTACACATTTTACTAGCATTTTTGGTTTACACCCAGGCATTACTCAGGGTATCACTAGGTTGGATCATATGACCATCTTCAGTGATTGGTCCATAGTTACTCAGATTCAGACCTAGAAGTTTGTGTAGGATAGAAGATAGACATTGGTTTCAGATATCCAAGCACTTCTCAAATCTAGTTAAAATTATTTAGATTTGGTATAGGAGGCATCTATTACATGGATTCATTTTTTTAGATTTAGTATAGGGGGCATCTGTTAGAGGGATTCCTTCTTTCTCTAGGCACTATTTAGATTCAGTATAGGGGAATTTATTATAGGTTTTCCTTATTTATTCAAGCACTATTCATATTTAGTATAGGGGGTATCTATTATAGGGATTCCTTCTTTTTCCAATCATTATTTCATTTCTTCAACCTCTTCCCTGGCTAGGATGTTGGACCCTTTTTAGCACACTTGTATTCACACAAATAAGTTCAGGTATGCATTTTCTTTCTTTCTTATACTCTAGTACTTCATTTCATTACATCACTAGATTAAAATGGTGTAAAATGTATAGACCATAAATTGGTCAAACAAACACACATAATATGTATTTTCATATTCCTTTCATAGGAGATTCTGACTGGAGAATATGAGTTTTTATTCACATTTAGCCAAGTTCTTTTATCTGACTTGTCTTGGTCTTACTACATTCCCTAGACATCTCTTTGCTTATTCCTATTCATTCGTAGCTTTCCAAACTTAACCCTTTCAAGCCTAGTCACCTATTTTAGACCTAGACCCATCCCCCTAGGTCCCACACCCCTTGGATAATAGTGCTCGAACAGGACTATAATGCTAAAATCTAGGGTATCTAGTTTTTGGCACTATTGTCAAAGCATAATTTTGCTTAGAATGTTTAGTTTATTCCATAGGATGAGTCTTAACCCTTTTATTTACTTCATTCCTAAGTTTTCTAATGTTGGATAAATGGAAATAGAGCTCTCAAGCTCAAAATAATGAGTCTCCTATAGAAAGGACTACATAAGGCATTTTATATCTAGCACTTACTATTTTTGCACATTAGACATAATAAAATCAATCATTAGTATAGGTCAGCTTCTCTATATCACACAAATATTTGCATGCTTGATCAAGGAAGGGCTTAGGTGAAATTCATTCTTGCATCAATCATGCAAGTTCCCTAAGGGAGAACTACATCAGAATTGAAACCCTAGCTTGAGAGTTAATGTAGGCAACATCATAATAATAGGGGTTATTTATTGTGTGATCATTCTTACCACAACCAAATTTTTGCCCCTTTTACTTTTATTTTATTTTATTTTTCCATGTGTGTAGACTAATATAGGTAATGAATAGTAAAACATAAATACAACAAGCTCTAGTGACTTCCAACACCTAAAATTTGGTACATAGGGTCATACTAAGTAGATGAATATAACCCAAAAAGATTTTAGCCTCAAGATAATAATTATAGGAAATGACTATAGTGTCAGACATTCAGATGTCCTATTTTTGGTGCTCTTATCTAATCATAAAATAGAGACTAGACGTAGAATTTAGATATTGTACAAGTCCTGCTCCTGTAATTTTAGGTTCAAAATCATTAGTTTCGGTAGAAAACCAACTAAGTTAATATTTATTTTTCTTCTATTTCATATGTAAGTTAAGCTGATCAAATTATCATAAACCTATATTTTACTGTATAAAACCAAAATTCTCTCCATATTCTAGACCTTTATTACTTAGGAATATAAAGATAATAAAACACTACCTTTGAGACAAAAGATGACTTCCTTATGTTTCCTCTATAATTTTAAAACTTTAACACCTATGTGATGACTCTATAAAGATGTCTTGGTCCACTAGACTCCATCAATAAAGTTGGAGGTGCCATTGGTCTACGATTTGGCTTTAGGTCAAAACCCAACCCGATGGGCTTGACTACAACCTTCAGGTTTTTTATCACTATTTTTAGTTTATCACTTCTAATAAAGTTATATCATGTTTTCCTAGGTGTGTTCCAAATCCCTATACCTCCCAAAAATGTTTATTTTCCTCTTAGTCCATCCATTTATCACATTTTCTCAATCCTGTTATTGATTGCATAAAGGGAAGTACCCTCTGTTTGAGATAAAATAGATGGCACTTCCCCTATTTTCTCAGCCCAACTAAATCATATATGGGATTATTAAAGTTTTATAGATACTTTACACAAAAAATGGGTCTTTGATCACGTCATTTTACCTCTAAACCCCTTCAAAATCCAATACAAACTTTTATGAAGGTAGATTATGTAGGGTTTCTAGATATGGATTGTGTATTTAAATATTAGGTCCCTCTCTCTCTTAATTTACACTATAAAGAGCCTCTTAAAATTTATTCCCTTATTTTTTGAAATCCTTAAAACACATTTATCATCTTATACCCCTCCAACACTTCTCATTACATACTTTTCTAATTAACTGTCTTAAATTGCAGATTGTGTTCTTACCCAAGGAATTGTCCATGTAGGTGGTTTAAGATGAACCAAACTTGAAAATAGATTATGGAGATTATTTAAACCTTCAAAAATCATATATTATTTTTTTGGACCTCTTCACTCATGTTTGGATAATACCAGTCATTAATAATCATCACCCTTTATCTCACTATTGCATATAGTCAAGTACAACTGGCTATAGGTGAATATGTACCTCAAAAACCTTGTGTAGGATTATTTTAGGCTTGTGACAATTATATAAAACTATCCTATAATTCTCATGAGGTATTTTAAGTTATCCTAGTCTCATAATATTCAATACATAATTTTAAAGTTATCCTTCTTTCCTTCACCACTTAAACTTGTACCTTGAAGGGCTAGCATGACTCTAGCAGCCTATTAGGGAATTGAGGAAATTTGAATTAAAGTTCATCATACTTTACCACCATATAACCCTTGGAAATTTTTAAAAGTCCCTCAATCTCTCCTTAAAACACTAAACATACCTTATCCTTTCATACTTTTCCAAGAGTGAGCCTTATGCAACACTGAGTTATAGGTTTTAGGAAGACATTTCTCAGTGTATGGACTAGAAGTGTACTAGAAGGTCCAAATTTCTTCAATCATTCACTTTGATGTTCAATTAATGACTAACATATTTTTCTTAGTGAAATAAGTTCATCTATCTTAGTCCCAAACGCTAAAATTCCACCACATGGCTATAAGTAACCACTTAGTTTGGACTATTGTAGATATCACTGAATTATTTCAAAGGATGAAAGTTTATTTTTGATGTGTTCAAAAACCACCTTACACTGATCTTCTCCCCCCCCCCCTCTCACCACCCAATTACACATGGATCTTGTCCTATTATGGACTACTAGGTTTAGTCATTAAGATGCCTCAAATATTTTAATAACCCTATTATGAAATACCAACACAACATCAAGGAACTCTATTTTCATATTTTGGGGATTTGATCCAAGAAATCAATCACTTCAACCTTTGAAGGATTCCTCACTCTTTACCTACCCACTTAACATACCAAACATTCATGATAGGGTATCTTCAACATGTCAAGACTTCAAGGAGAAATCCACTTTAAAACTTCCATACACTCATTTTTAGTCCTCTGTTAGCACCAACTGTAGGTGGCTTTTGGACATATCAATAGTGAATGCAAGTGTGGACAATGTGTATAGTTTTAAACCTCATAAATATATTTGGACTCTTCTCCAATTCTCTAAATGTGTGCTTGTCATTGTGATGACCTTGAAAACAATTTCAAAATCCTTATTCTAACATGATTTTTGCTTGCAAGCACCTATAAGTGTAATTTCCTAGTGTAGACCAAGTAATGGTGGTTGATGATTAGTTGTTACAGTCCTCATTATGCCAATGAAATGGCTTCACTTAATCAATTTTACTATGGTAATGTATTCAATATTTCAATACCATAATTACGATTCTATGGACATGATTCATAACCTTGCATAGGTGACCTAGCCGACTATGTATGACAGTCTTTGAGCAAAATGGCTGCATGATGTTTTATGAATGCACCCTCATGGAGTATGTTTTGGAAGATGAGATTATAATGGGAGGAGTTAAAGAGATTATTGGGAATGTGATAATGAACCTAGTATCATCCCCTATAACCACTACCAAATCCAAGAGATTCTAAAAATAGTGAAAATTTACCTCAAATATAAGATGGTGCTTCTCTTGAAAATTTGATATACTTGATTTATCCAAGCACCTTAAAACATGATAAACCAAGAATGGGAATAATTTTAGGATGGATTCAACGTATGGACTTATCAAAACCAAGGCAAAACCTATAGGGTGCACAATTAGTAAGCAAATTAGATACGTCAACTTCTTAGGAATGATTCATAAATTATAGGTCATCATTCCTCTACAAAAAAATATCAAATAGAATCTCACTGAGAGTATAAGACAACCCAGGAGCATTTTTCTTCAATCCACTCTTGCTGATTATACCAAGTACAAACCTGCTAACTAGTTCTATGTGAATGAATGGGTGAAGAAGGATCAGAATGATATTATCCCAATTTTGACACTTCTACAATACTTTAAGCATATAAATATATTTTAAGAATCTTAATAGTCATCTCATGACTTTATTCCTTGTGTCTCACTCCCTTATGGGTTGTATAAGTGCCAAACTCTTCTCTTTCTCAAGAAACTACCCTTTCTTTTAAAGAACCTACCACTTTTTAGTTATGAACAATTGATTAACACATAATAGGACACATGAAATATTACATCACCTTTTTTACATCTTCACACTTCCAAAGGACATTGTACAACTCGTTTAATGCCCATTTTGACCCTCAAAATGACTGAAAAGGACATAAAGACTAAAATGAATAATGACCAAGGATAATATAACATTAAATGACATCAAATAAATCATCATACACCCTATGAAATAATATTAAACCCCTTATAAACCTATAAATATGAATTCTTAACCTATAGGGGTCCTAATTTGACATGCAAGGTCAAATTTGATTAACATTATGAAAGCTTATTTTAAATAACATGTCAATATCCATAATTTTAATAATTTTAATTTTTATGCAAATATTTTATTCTTTGTCACATAGACCATGAGATTAATAATACATTTATGGTTTATTGGTGGATTAATGTTTTGAAATATTTTATTAAAAATTGAGTGTTCATTGATAACTATCATGGATGAGACCATGAGATTAATAAGTCTCATAGGTAAATAAATATATAATGACAACTCATTCTTTTGTTCTATTTATTTCATGTTCCATCTTGCATATTTTGTAAAAAACTTACCTTTTTTGTATTAATTTTTCCTATAGATGGTACAAATATGAATTATGTTATAAGGTATAGAATAAAAATTTAATATGGTATGTGTTAAGTTTGGTTAACCTTCCATATGCAAACTTCCATGAAACCCAATTTTATAAATTAAAAAGGCAAAGAAAAAAATTCAATGTTAGATATAGACCAAACCAAACCAATGGGGGAATTTTATATAGAGAGTGTTCCAATGTATGAAACCATGTTCAATGTTATGCACATAATGTGTTCCTACCAAACATGATGATCATGACAACCTAAAATTAATAATGTACAACATGGTTAAAAAAATTAGAATATAGGGCATCTAAAAAAAGACAATTAGACATGTGAATTGAAAATCAAAGAATGTAGGGGGATTTCCAAGATGTTAATGATATAAAACATCAAGTCAATACCCTACCACATAAAATAAGACTATATAACACAACCAAAGTGGGGATATAAACCAAGGAACATGAAGACAATAGTCTTATATAAAAATAGTGTCATTAATACATGGAACTATGGTTATAATATGAATTGAAGAAAAAATTTCCCTGTACATTGATAAGGAGGGTATACCAAAGATCATTGACCATGTCACCCTTTTTGGTGTGAAATATTATACCTTGAATTGAAGAAATTATATCAATAATAACATGGGAAGGATAGTTCACAAACACATGATACATAATTTTATAGAAAAAGAAAGGATCAACACTTCTCACTTCAGGATTCATGGGACCCATGGGCCACACACTTTAACTAATTATTTAGTGTTAGGGAGTAACATATATTTAATCGGTCCAAGAATAAAGGTCAAAAAGTAAATGGGATATTAATAATGATCTTTCATCAATATTTTTTCTCATTCAATGCCATCACCTTAAATATTTACAAATCTATGGCCAACACTCTAAGAATTTCATGATTGGATATTGGAGAACTGAAAAAACCATTGTGCAAAGTAGGATCAAAATTTATCCTAGTGCTAAGAGAATTTTTATTGTTTTTTTTCATGCATTAAGGACAAGGAATTGATTCAATGTTAGTTTGGAGTCTGAATCACCATCCCTTATTCATGAAACTGTGGTCTTCCTAATTTTACTCCCTCTCAGAACATCTAAATGAAAGACCTATATAGATTCACCTACCCTAGTTTCCATTCTAATTTTGGTTTGTATCTACCTTTAAGCTCATAATCAACTATCTGGGAAAGTTTCTACAAATGTACCTAAATACTACTTATTTATCTCATACTACCTGTGATAGAATAATAATCAATGTTGACACCTCAAAGGATCTCATTTAAAAACATGTCCTACAAGTAGGAGATTATTGATGGTCCTGACCCATCAATTATTTAACCCTATTGTTTCACTTTGATACTTGATTTATCATAAAATAATTGATTAAAGACTACAACAAACTTAGAAGAAAGAAGGAAAATTCATAGTGGATTATCTTCTACCCTACTTACCTCACTATAAATACCCCTAATTGTAAGAGTGATGATTATGATTCAGATTTAGATAAGTTTGAGACTTATACTCAAAATAAGGACCCTACATGTTCTCCTCACATAGAGAATGATTCTAAGGTTTATCCATTCTCTCTAGTTGAGAGAGTATTATATTCAGGTTGAGAAAGCCTTATTCAAACTATATCTAGGGAAGCTAATCTATACATTGAAATACAAAGGGTAGAACCAATGGATGTTAATTTAGTTGAATACAAATCTTAGTCCTTTAAATTAATTAAAATATCTATACTAGTTGATGTCATGTCCCCTTTTTAGTCGACATGTACAGAGTAGATGATTAGCCTATTATGCGACCCTCGTAGGCTAATGAGGTGGATAGAGGGTCTTGATGGAGCTGGGCTTGGCTTTTGTTTGGGCACTTTTGGGCATGAATTAAGGGAGATATTAATATTTGATTGATTTAATCAAATATTAATTATTTGAACTAATTTTAATTAATTATTAATTAATAATTAATTATTAATTAATTATTAATTATTAATGATTTGGTCTAATTTGAGGATGCAAATTCTAAATTAAGACTTGGTCTAATTTTAAGACCCTAGTTCTAATTTAAGGAAGTCTAATTTAAGGGAGTCTAATTTTAGCAAGCACACCTTTGGAGGTGTATAAGAATCTCTAATGGAAGAGAGTTTGTAACCATGCTTATTTTTTGATATTGATTCTTGTTAAGAAATTCTTCTGTGAAGACTGAGCCAAGGGTTCCAGGATTCCAATTGCAGTGAAGAACGTCAACTCTTCATTGTGTGCGATTCAGAGGTTGTGAAAGATCAGCCGATCTATTGCCGAATTGAGAGATAACTTCACCAGAAGTTATCATAGTATTACAGGTATTTGAGAGATAACTTCACTCAGAAGCTATCATAAGGGTTTACAGGTATTTCTTTATTTTGGGGTTTTGATTCAAGAATTATCCAGATATAGATCTTTTGTGTCAGCCCACAATTCTACAGATCTGCGAAAAATCCGTACGCATCTACAGAAAGTTCAGGTACCGACATCGGCGAACAGGAACTTACAGAGACCGACATCGGTCGACTCATCACTGATGTCGGCAAGGGGACTACTACAGGTCGACCGACGACGGCAGTATAACCGACGTCGGCGACTGTGTTTTTTACACAGCAGGCTGAGACGTGCCAGATTCAACCCAGTTCGTGGAATATTCAGGCTATAAGGCCGAACTTTCGATATTCTTTGTATACCTGACAGAGGATCTCAAATTGTAAGCTTATGAGCAAATAAAAAGAAATTATACTGTGATTTATTCATCTATTTGAAGATATTTTGCAGAAATTTAGATAAGCAATTTGGAGCTTTGTTTTGATATTCGAAGGGATATTACAGTGGTATCAGAGCTAAATCCTGCCATCCTGAGGGTTTAGAAATTTTATGCAGCCACAAGAGTTGCGACCACATGGGTATTACACACGCAGTAAAGCTTTACTTGAAGGTACTCAAGTTCTAGAACAACCGCCGGAAGACATGGGTGATGATATTGGCAGGGCCCGTATTCCTCACCATCCGAGAGACCAAGATGATCCAGAGGTTTTTACTTACTCTTAGAGAACTAAGAGAAGGGCAAAGGCAGAATAATCAGGTATTACAGCAGTTGGCAGCAGCACTGCCAAGATTGGGTTCTCCGAGGAGACATTCCCCACACTGTGAAGATGTCAGGAGTGTTGCAGGATCACAGCGAGGCCATGGGACTGTTTCTCTTACAGCGAATAGGCCTACTAGGCCTATCTTTGTGAGACAGGAAGCAGAAGAGGTTATAGCAGGTGAAGAGCATGAGGAGGAATTTATAGACACATTCAGGGCAGCGACTGATGAGTGGGAGTCATTACCACCTGTGGTCAGGGAGATGATTACTTTTGACCGATTCCTCACACAAAGGAAAGAACATTATCGAGGTCGACAGAATGGGAGACCAAGGCCCCAGAACAATGATCTGAAGCAGGCTACGAGTAGGCTCACACTAGCAATATTTGATGGTAGTGGTAAGGTGACAGCACAGGCCTGGGTTAGTAAGCTGGATACATTTCTCACATTGCGACCGATGGGTGAGGAAGATGCTATCAGATATGCGACACTACATCTTGAGGGAGTAGCTTACGATTGGTGGCACCATGGGATGGTGACACTCCATCATGATCGGATCACTTCTTATCAGGAGTTTGTGGACAGGCTGGTGGAGCGTTTTGACAGGAGGGATCCAGAGTCCTATTTCCCGAGAGTTGGCACAGTTGCGCCAAAGTGGCAGTCTAGAGTCATACATTGGTGACTTCCAGAAGTTATCAGTTATGGTTCCTGACATTTCAGAGAGGCGACTAGTAGTACTCTTCATGGAGGGCTTGACAGAACCATTGAGAGGTTGGATCAAAGGCTTTGATCCTCCTTCATTACAGGAAGCTATGAGGAAGGCGCGCAGTATGGAGATGGCAGCTCCATCAAGTAGATCTAACTCCAGAGGTACTTCTTCATCGAGAGACCATAAGCACTCCAACGGGGATACAGAGAGACCGGATTTTAACATAGATAAATCCAGGGTTAAAAATGATTCAAAGGCCAATCCAGCAGCACCACCTTTGGATCGTGAGGCACTTAATGATCTACGTAGGAAGAAGCTTTGCTTCTACTGCAAAGGTCCATATGATATCCATCACGATTGCCCTTTGAGGCCTAAGGGCAAAGCAAATCGTGTGATGTGGGCATATTATGAGGATGCGGAATCAGAAGATTCCGAATAGCAGGGTAGTTCTGAGGAGGCAGAGGCTTCAGAGCCTAAGGCAGAGGCAGATTTAGAGCTTCATATACAGGAGGCACGCCTATCCAGCATTCAGTCAGATGAGTCATTCAGACTCCGTGGAGTTTTGGCAGGGCAGAAGGTTACCACCCTTCTTGATACAGGAGCTACACATAATTTCATAGATGCCAGATTGGTGGAGGAGCGTGGACTCACTACCGAAGATTTTGAGGGGATTAGAGTTAAGGTCGCCAATGGTCACACTCTTAAGTGTGAGCGCATGATTAGAGATCTCCCATTGCGCTTGAACAACTATGAGTTCAAGGCTAATTATTTTGTAGTGAACATGGGGGACATAGAATTAGTCTTGGGTATGAAGTGGCTTCATTCATTTGAGGAAGTTACTCTTCATCTCAAAGATATGGAGGTTCATTTTCAGGTTGATGGAAAAACACATATTCTTAAGGCAATACGGGGCAGCAGCTTCAAGCATATGTTTTTTCATCGGATGGAGATGCCTATACGACATGATATGATAGAGTGCGATGATGAGGGCACATTGGCACCAACACAGGAGAGATATGAGGATGAGCTTTGTCTTGAGGTGAGTTCAGTTCAAGAGTCAGCACATGTGGTAGAGGCTCAGCTTTCTTTTACAGGGGGGTCACATGTTGATGACGATATGCGTACAGGAGACAAAGGTGATGTGACGCCATTGGATGAGAGTGGTGATGGACAGGGCCTGGAGTTTGTGTTGGTTGACAGCACTGTAGATCGAGACTTCATTTGGGATCCCGGTATTCAGCGATTGCTTGAGGGCAAGCAATTTCAGGAGGGGCGGATTGTCATGTCCCCTTTTTAGTCGACATGTACAGAGTAGATGATTAGCCTATTATGCGACCCTCGTAGGCTAATGAGGTGGATAGAGGGTCTTGATGGAGCTGGGCTTGGCTTTCGTTTGGGCACTTTCGGGCATGAATTAAGGGAGATATTAATATTTGATTGATTTAATCAAATATTAATTATTTGAACTAATTTTAATTAATTATTAATTAATAATTAATTATTAATTAATTATTAATTATTAATGATTTGGTCTAATTTGAGGATGCAAATTCTAAATTAAGACTTGGTCTAATTTTAAGACCCTAGTTCTAATTTAAGGAAGTCTAATTTAAGGGAGTCTAATTTTAGCAAGCACACCTTTGGAGGTGTATAAGAATCTCTCATGGAAGAGAGTTTGTAACCATGCTTATTTTTTGATATTGATTCTTGTTAAGAAATTCTTCTGTGAAGACTGAGCCAAGGGTTCCAGGATTCCAATTGCAGTGAAGAACGTCAACTCTTCATTGTGTGCGATTCAGAGGTTGTGAAAGATCAGCCGATCTATTGCCGAATTGAGAGATAACTTCACCCAGAAGTTATCATAGTATTACAGGTATTTGAGAGATAACTTCACTCAGAAGCTATCACAAGGGTTTACAGGTATTTCTTTATTTTAGGGTTTTGATTCAAGAATTATCCAGATATAGATCTTTTGTGTCAGCCCACAATTCTACAGATCAGGATCAGGCATACAGGGTGTGTTATATCAGCGGCCGTACGACTTCCGTACAGATCTGCGAAAAATCCGTACGCATCTACAAAAAGTTCAGGTACCGACATCGGCGAACAGGAACTTACAGAGACCGACATCGGTCGACTCATCACCGACGTCGGCAAGGGGACTACTACAGGTCGACCGACGACGGCAGTATAACCGACGTCGGCGACTGTGTTTTTTACACAGCAGGCTGAGACGTGCCAGATTCAACCCAGTTCGCGGAATATTTAGGCTATAAGGCCGAACTTTCGATATTCTTTGTATACCTGACAGAGGATCTCAAATTGTAAGCTTATGAGCAAATAAAAAGAAATTATACTGTGATTTATTCATCTATTTGAAGATATTTTGCAGAAATTCAAATAAGCAATTTGGAGCTTTGTTTTGATATTCGAAGGGATATTACAGTTGACCCAAAAAGTATGGAATACAAGGATGGTTAGACCAAAGTGTAGAAAAATAAAAATAGCAAAAGATGTAAGGTCTAGTCTTCCAATACGATCCTCCTTTTAGGGGTGCCTAATAAAGTTAATTTTTTTTTCCTACATGACCTTAACCCAAGTGGGAATCAATTTTTAAGAGGATGAGTAGAAGATTGGTGGATGTTTTATGTGTTGGAAAGTGGACATAGTTATGCAAAAAATTAACTCAGGCAATCATGCATTCAAATACATAGAGAATAATTACTCTTTAAATCACACAATATTATATTATGTCTCTCTTATTATATGAATACACATAGACTATTAGATTTCCATGGAAGAAGCATAATGACTTCCTATTACATAGTATCTAATGACCTAAAATATCATGGATAACAAAAACCTCATGGGAATACAGTTCTCAATAACAATCTGACTAAAATACACTAATTAATAATGTTACAAAATCTAACATTGCAGAAGTGTTCCTAGTTGCAGTAGGTTTTCTAGTATTAGGTACCATTTTATAGTTCTACTATGTTTTGGTCTCTTGACATGTTATTTTTGTTGTTTTCTTTACTACTTTATTGCTACTGGTAGATGCATCCCATTTGAGGGTGAATGTTACATAGTTATCTTCGTTGTAATAAATTCCATAGTATTCAAAACCTATGACCTTTTACCCAATAAAATTAAAAAACAATGATTTTTAACACTCATATGCCATTGTATATGGTAGATCCAAGGATTTTTACAATCTAGAAGTAAACAAATTTAAGGTACACACTCCTATACAGTGACCATAAACCTAGCCTATAACACCTATTAAGAGAACCAAAATATTGCCCTTTAGATTTGATCGTTGTTCACCACAAGCCTCATTTTTCTATAGCTTTGGGGTAAAAGTACCAATTCAATAACATATTTCACCACTAACTATTATTATCATCCAAGAAATTATGAATGTAAAATATTATTAAAATCATTCTTTGTAATTATAAAAATGGAAATAATTCTAAAACATTACAATGCAATACTAGGATGCCAATTGTTGGAACCCATAAAACCTATTCATAATTAGGAAGACAAGACACGTACAGAAAAAAAAAAGGCAAAGCCTTATTTAACCATGGATACATTAAGAGATAAAATAATTAGAAAAGAGAATATATGTAATAAAAATTTTACATGAACCATTTCACATAAACTTTATATTAGTTTCTCACTAAAACCTCTAATCATCTTCCATTTTCTAAATATTGTAATGCATGGTTAGGAATGAAAATTTTGGACCATTGTCTTTATGCCTTTTAAGATGTCAATACCAATGGACTAAAATTTTACATAATAATTTATATAGCTTTAACAAAAAAAAACCATTTCCATCAATTTGGTCTCCAAAGGAAACATCATTTTCATCTTCATCCTCATATTTAACGTTGCATAGAATGGGAGTAGGCATAGGAATGCCATGACTCTTAGACATTGTATCCAACAAACAAACCCCAGTAAACACAATAAAAATTCAAGCTAGTAATTAGTCACAAAATCATGAAAATACAATGGTATATGAAGGCATGGAATATTTCATGTTGACTTTTATAGGGTAAAACATATATGAAATTCATATTTTTTTTGAATTTAGAAGTTTGATATACATATGAAGGGCATAGTGACAACTTGAATAATGTATCAATTGGAAGCATATTCATAAAACATGAAACACCTATTTACATCACTGAAATGTTTTATAGTCTTAAGTTTGATTTCATATATCTTTAAATGACATCACAGCCAAAATTTATAGCCTTACAATGGCTTCTCATTGTAACCAGCATAGTGACACAACTAAGCAAATTATCTATATTAAGTTTGTCCCTATCCAACTTTGATGCCCTATTTATATCCTCATTCCAAACTACTCATTTATGATTCTTATTAGGAGGGTTTGGAATGAGGGTTATCTACAATAACATGCTATGATTTGTTCTTCTATTCACCATTTCTATGAAGTCGTTCTCTACAAAAGGTATTTTCATGTACATAATGCACTTTCTAGAACAAATGAACTATTGAGTGATGTGTACTTGATATTACCCTACTTTGCACCTTGTTTTTAATATCTACTATACATTTTTGGAAGAATGATAGTGTTTCAAAGCTACTTCTTGTTGTGAAACATTTCTTAACAATCTCTTTTTTTTTCCATCTTAAGACATCAACCTCATCAACTTTAACACTAATAGAGATTTATTCATATAAGGAAAAAACATCCTATCAAAAATTACACAAAATATTGAACCAAATGAGTATGAGTAGACATGTCTTACATTATCATCCTCCCTTAGCTAGTTATTACTATCATCCTCTCTTATTCTAAACTACAATGATAGGCCAATTATGGGTTGCTGAAACAATAGTTAACTATTCAATGTGCATATAAGATTTCACCAAAACCAAAGGAGGAGAAAATCAAAATGTATATTTGATTGAAAATATAAATTTGAAATTTTATCAGCTCTCATTTTTATATTTTTAAAATCTAATACACTTTTAAATAGAAGAATCTTTACATATTTTATTTTCCTTTGGAAATATAATAAAATAACTTGCTACTTTGAAAATAAAGTTTCTAGTTGTTCGATAATTTTTCTTTCCCGCTGGGAAGAAGACACGATAGTGTAATGGCAACTCCAATTGTAAACGCAGTAGGATGTTTAAATTCTGTCAACTTTGATTGAACATATATGAGGAATAGGTGAGATTCGAAATGATCCTTGCGATATCCATAAAGAAATCCCCAAAATACTGAAAAATGGGGAATGGGGAAATGCAATCTAAGAAAGAGCGTTGAGTACAAATGTGGAATAACGTGATAGCAACATAAGGCTATTCCTTCTAACAATAAAGCTGCAAGGAAGGTTATTTCTTTGCCGATCTTTAAAAAAAATCCAAACAAATGTGTGGGATGGGAAAACAAAAACCTGAGAAACACCTGGGATTGCAAATAAAAGAATTACCAGAAATAAATTTAAACAAGTATTTGGTACTGGGATATACGAATTAGACAACAAAATTGAAATAATGCTATAGAACTATTTTTTCAATGTTTCAAATCACTAAATAATATACTAAATGCAAACCACACCAAACATCATTAAAAAAAAGAAAATACAGAAAACTGGGAACTCGTATCAATCACAATGATGCAAGAGGCCTGTTTCAATTCTAAGATAAGTTAGTGGTACCTGTTTCTATTTGTTAAATAAAATTTACCAACATTACAATTGTAGCATTTTTGGACCTATTTCTTCAGTCAATGTGGTTTATAACCTTTGCCAATGACTCAAATGCTTACTATCATTGCCAATCAGTGAAGTGAGCAGTTCACGAAAACATAATTACAAAATTTCACATTGTCAAATATATTAACTGAATAACAAGTACGAAATTAGGGTACTGAAAGTGAACTGTGAACCTGTCATCCAGCCATTCAATAGCATTATAGTTAGTTATTTAAGGATCTTTTTTTTGCATTTTGCAATCAGGAAACAGCACGGCCACTTTTATTACTGACAATAATCATGGGAGTAATAACCACGATCCAACAGCTGATAGGAAGGACGTGGAAAACAAAAAACTGGAGTGAATTCGGCTATGGTATTAGACGAGTGATTTTGACAAATATTTGTAGTATCCACTATTTGCAGTGTTTCTTCGTTAGACGAAGACTGGCCTTCACTTATGCACTCTAACCCTAACCCTAACCCTGAACAATATTGTGCACAATGAAAAATAACCCTGTCATGACTCTGTTGCCCGATTCGAGCACGAGAATGATCCTATGGATTTTAGAATGCTCCCTTCCTGTTGAACATTTGTGTGAAGTAAATTTTGCATTTCACTTTGTGAGTAACTGCCTGACAAATTCATTGAGTCCTGCACCGGAGAATAGTTGTTGCCATTGACATTGGCACTCAAACTGTTAAAAAATATGTATGTTTTAAGGTCATCAATTAATGATTGCGATTCATAGCGACGGCATTTTTCTCTGGTTCTCTGGCGAGCTCTTTCTCCGGCCTGTGCTCTTTGAGCCTTTCGCTCACTGGGATTTGCCATGTATCTTTTCTACGCTTCAAAACCAATGGACTACTCTTCCCCATTTGTGCGTCTCTTTTAGTAATGATATTGCTTTCAGTGGTAGATGCAGGGAAAGAATTAGCTGCTAAAATATTTCTATGTAGATCCAACTTATCAAAACCGCTGACGCTCTTCAGGGATGAAGTGACGTTGTGACAGTGAAAAGTCGATACTGCTTGCCCCGCGTTGGAATATGCAGAAAGTGCTAAGTCGCGGATTGCGGGATGAGCTTTCAGGAGGAGCCAGCGCAAGCTTCTCTTGCAAATCATACAGTCTGATAGCGGTAACTACAGACAATCTCATTCGCCTGTCTCTTGGTCCTTTTGAAGTAAAAACTTTACTGTGCCGATCCTTGCTGCCTCTAGATTGAGAAATTCTGTATACGTTCAAATCCTTCGCAGACATTTTAGCGGAGAAAACAGTTTGAACTATCCTTCCTTTGGGTGCTTTTGCAGCCAACATCTTTTTTCTATGGTTTTCTGAACTCTTTCGGTACCCACCGTAGAGTGGGCTGCCTTTTTTGGAGACAAATCATTGGTTGCGATGGGACGTCCACTAAACCTGCCAATATATTTGTGGTCAAGAAGCTATGCTTGTCACCGAATTTTGCCTTTTCTGAACTTTCTACTTCCAGAGTATATTGTACATCCAAAAACTATATTTCGGGAAAATAAATTAGTAACACTAAAGGCCCCAACTCAATTCTTTCCTATATCACCTTTTAACTTCTCGGATCGCCACGGCTTTTTCTCATAGTTTGATTGACATTTTTTTTGTAATGTTCCCATCGTGAAATTCATACTAGAATTATTTTTATACCTTTTTCCCATGTTGACTCTTGAATGTTATATCCCCAAATGTTTTTTATAACCAGTGGTCATTTAGCTACACTGATACCAGTCTTCAAATCTGAGATATGTAAGAGAAAGTTGGTAGAATTCTTAACATGAAATATAAACTTATGCTACAAAACCAGGAATGTTTAGATGGACTTTTGTATCTTGACCATCATTATCCATAACAGGTGCTAAAAAGGTAAAGATTAAATCCCAAATTCATTTTCTATAGACAAATAATAAATTAAATCCACAAAGAGCTGTTATCTCTATCTATCTCGTGTACTGGATTGACAAAAAAAAATATGGCTCAAAACTCAATTATGGTGTTGAGCAGAAAAAGAGAGGCCGGTACTGGACTTGTACTCATAAAATTAAGGAATGACTACTTATCTCCAGACTCCATTACGGGCGTTACTTACTCTTTCGGCAGCTTTCTACACACGAGATTAATTCTCCTTTCAGTGAAGATGGAATTAAGAGGGCAGCAACTTCTGTAGCCGTTAATGCCAATTTTCATCATAACTCCCGAGTTTAAACAGACGGGACACTCTTTTACTTTATAGGGATACTGCACTGAAACGACCAAAGTTTGCCATAGAAAATATATGTGGATAGTTGTCTCCATCATCGTGGCAGAAAGCTGTAGTTTGCAATAGTGAGAGCCATAAATCTCAGAACAATTTCTGGGTATGATTTGGTTTGTTGGTCATTGGTAAGGTAGTGTTGTAACTAGTTGTCTAAAGAGTAAATGATTTCAAATCATGGTGACGATTGATAAAGGTTTGAGATAGTTTTTCATGTTTTTTAGAGAGAAGTAGAGAGTTTATCGCCCTATTTAGAATTTATGTAATAAATTAGATTGTGGGATCAAAACATTGTGTAGTTTTATATTCTTAAATCTAGGGTTTCAATGTTTTTGAGTTTTGCTAAGGGGATTGGTGTGGATGAAGGTGATATGCATCCATGGTGGTGAAGCAAGGTTTATGGTCAAGAGACTTGATTTATAAGTGGTATGGTTTTTTCCAAATAGGAGCTAATATTCTAGGCACCAAATCCAACTATTTAGTTGTTTGAATGGTATGGAATCATTGGATTTTTATATATAAAACTATATTTATGAAGTTTTTGTGTTGCATTAGTTAAACACTTGCATATTCATATAAAAGATATTAGATAAAGTCAATTATAATTATCCATCTTATATCTTTGACCAGAAGTATCATGATTTCATTTCTATCAAAGCCCTACCTTGTCATTTTCTTATTGCCTTACATTTTATAATCTCTCAAGAATATGACTATTTTGTTCTCAAACAAATAGAGCTTCTTATTTTAATTTTGATCACTTGAGGGATAAACTTATAAGTCAGAATTTACGATCTAGTGAGTGCCATTTTACATTTTTTGTTTGATCTAAAAGTTGTTGGTCACGTATTAGTTACATCGAAAAAGCCATAGGTCTCTATATGGTAGCATGAATTAACTACATAAGTGTTAACTACCATGAGACAAACACCCACAATACCTACATATTAGAGCAATGAAAGCTTGAAATCAAAATAACATAAATTCATCCAGTAGCATAGTTACCATTTTTTTATTAAGAGCATTAACCTAATTATACTAGTATAACAGTAACTCTCATCCACAATCTACCTCACCCACTAGGAGGACAAGGTTAGGGTTAGGGTTTTGGAGAGTAGTTACAAAATGAATAGGACATAATCATTATTAGAAGAAGTTGATTATGCATTTAATTAATTGATAATCTTCTCTTACAATAGGTTGTGGATAAGTATGCACCAATTAGTGATTCCCATGAGTTATAAATAATACAAACTTTATGGATCTTATCACAATAAAATAGTCTACAAGTATATAAGTATAGTAACATCTGCCCTTGAGATGTAATTTAATGAAGGGAAGGATGGAGGAATCACTGAATTATCCCCCCTTGATGACACTTTTCTTCACTCCCAAAAGATTCTTGATGGCTTTGGGTTTCATGAAGGTGTCTACAACCTAATCATATGTTAAATAAAACTTAAGATATTTGACCTGATCTTGTATAAATATTTGAATATAATGCATGTGTATCTCAATGTGTTTTATGCATTTGTGTTCAAATGGGTTGTAATAAATGTGGATATCACTATGATTATAGCACCAAAATAGAGTGAGTTAGATCTATGAAAATGATCATTCAAAAACCATGTGTTGATTCCATTCTAACTCATGCTTAACAATAACAAATCCACTAAACTCACATTTTATCATAAACAAAGAAATAATAGTCTACTTTTTAGAATTTCAATTCAAGGAACAAGCCCCAAGATGATACATGTACCCTTAGATTGACTTGTGATCATCTAGATCTCCTCCCTGATTAATGTCTCTATAGCTCATAACCGTTATGATCCCACTATAAGTGTAACTATATATTAAGGATTTTTTGATTGACTTGTACTCATTTGGTAATAGTTAGTAGTACTATAAAGATACCTTAAAATTCATTTTTTCAAGTTTCTAATGGCTTTTATTAGGGTCTTATAGTAGTGTGATACTGAGTTGAAAGAAAATTAAAGATTAGGACAACAATGAGTCAAATATAAAATATTTCCCAAAAAATTATTTTAGATTATACCAACAACCAAAGGAAAATAATAGTTCACGGAAAGTTTGACTTTATATTGATAAGGAGATAGTGCAAACTTTAAGTCTTTCATGTTGAAGTAGTTGGGTTGTTTGGAGAATACTTTTATTGATTAATAAATATTCCTTTTTAAGACAATGGAATCTCAAGATAAATGAAAAATGTAATAAGCCTATGTTAGTGATCTCAAAATAATTTATTATCTGGTCTTAAGAATCACGAATATTCTTAGTGGATCTCCTTGTGGTGATTAATTCATTGACCTAGAGAGAAAACACTAGGGGTTTCTCCTCAAAAAAATTAGTGTAGATTGTGGGGGCAGAAAGACTCAATTTAAAACTAAATTTAATTAAGAATGTGTCAAAATTGAGAAACCAAATTGTACAATGTATTTTCAATATACACAAAGTACGAGTACTAGATGATTATGAATGTGTGAGGTTGGGACATGTAGATTTATTCCTGCAAGTCTATATGAAAGAAGGAACTTTTGATGTCTATTTTTTTGACCTCTCATCCCTATGTTTTAGCCATGGAGATCACTAGCTCAATGTAATTCATCTTGGAAACTAATGGAAAGGTTTCACAGTAATCAATAACTTTAAATTGTGAAAAATGTATTCCTACAAGTTCAGAATTTTATTTATCAATGGACCCATATTCTTCATACATTGTGTGGTAAACCCACTTTCAGCTCACTAGTTTTATTTTTTTCATAAGTGGAACCAAGTCTAATTTATTTTCTTATTTGGTGAAATAAGTTCATCTATCATATTTGTTTGGCATTTACGATGCTTATAATCTTGATGATAAGTCTTTAAATTATGTGTCATTTCCAGCTAGTACATATTTATAAAACCACATAAATGTTATGATTTGGTTATGCTTGGATCTCGTGGATCCCCTATCAGGGAACCAACATCCTAGCAAACAATGTGAACCCATTTTGGTATAGGTTTTGTAGGCTATGAAGCTGCATTCTAAATGTTTTTGTTAATTAAGGAGGTGTTAGTTATCTCCCCTCTGGCTCATTTTTTAAATTGTACTAACTCATAGAGTGCGATTCATCTAAACTATATTTTCATTCATAAAAGATGTCA
>JARHVA010001694.1:2502500-2562500 GCA_037957365.1 Torreya grandis | reverse complement strand
GTTGAGGACATTAAAATAAAATAAATAGGAAAGTACCATCTTATAAAGATGATACAAACTCCCCCTTACCTTGAGCCTACCACTTCTTGACTTAACACCTTCCTCTTGCTCCATGCCAACACTCTCTTCTATCAAGCCCTGCAATAAATGGAGAAAGAACACATAAAATACTAAAAACTGATGGAACTCACCAAGAAACATCTAAAAGGGACTCCCATAATACTTATTATCCATTTCACATCTTGAGTAACTTCATATCTCCGAAAACCATAAAGAACCACCATACATACTTACTAGCCTTCTCTCTCAGGATACCAAAAGGACTATCAACATAACTTCATGCCACCCACCAAATAGGAAAAATTTTCTCAACCAACCTGATAACACTCCATGAAACAAACATACCTTGATCTTCTAGATAAACTAATAAAAAATCACTCTTCTTGACACTAGGCTTGTCTAGACTTCTTATAGCCCTACCCAGAACTTACAGATCCCACACCTTTCATTAAATACATATTCAAGACCTAAAACTTCATATCTAGATAAAACTCATATTCCACTTTAAGTATACAAATTTTCAAAACCTAGCTCATCCTCTACAACATAGTTCCTTCACAAACCTACTACCTAATTAGGCCTCCAATTTGATAAAATCTTGATTAACTTGAGAACCACAAACCTTAAAATATATTTGGATATTAATTTAACAACAAATTCTAGCTATTCAACATATTAATAATCCTTAGACCTCAATTTATTAGGAAAATGACTTTTCTAGTAGAGTCCAAAACCTTACAATCTTAAAACAAATGAGGTCATCATAGCACCTTCTAGTCAATGCACACTCCTAAAACTTATTGTACACATGGAAACATCCATTACACACTTATGTATCAATATTTTATCTTTCATGCCATTAAGAACCTTGACTTCCTATAACCCATTTTAGGACCTGCATGCTTTTAAGCACAAATTGGGAAACTCAAGAGCTATCAGAAAAAATCAATTGCACATAAAATATCTTCAAAGCTTGAAATCACCTAGAACACATAAAATAAATGCATAGACCTTTATGATCATCAAAATCCTTTTTAAAATTACATTAATCTCATTAGGCCGCATGAAAACACCCATTCTAATCCTATAGACTGACCATATACATCTATGACATCTCTTTGACATCACCACAACATATCTTCCACCTAGACATACTTGTTCTAATTAAAAAAACTTATTTATAGCCTTCTAGGACCATCTAAATAATACCACAACAACACTTTCTTCTTAACTTAAATGAGTCTCTTAAGAAGCATAAACAGAGACATCATTTGCACCATAGTTCTCTAAAACAAAGTGATGCTAAGATTAGCCCACATATTCTTAGTAACCACTAGAATCCTTTTATATATATAAGACTATTTCTCTTTTTTTTAATTCTCTTTATTCTGAACTATGACAACTAATTCTTTTTCTATACCATTCTCCTCTTCTAAGATAGGATTAACAACACATAGATTAATTATGGAATCTTGACATACCTTTTCTTTTGAATAAACAACTTTCTAGCTTAGAACCTCATCATTAGGCACTATCAATTTATGTTCTATGCATGAATCTTGTTCAATAATAGTAGGATATTCACTTGGATCTATACACATCTTAGAACTAGCTTTAACTAGCACCTTGGTCTTTTCCTTGAGTTTGGTCTTTTCATTCTCAACATGAGCAAATAATGAGAGTCCTTGGTAGTCATCACCTTTTATGGTATTCTCCACCATATCAAAAAAATTACTTGGACCTATAATCTCATCATGACTCATACTTACCACCTTTGGCTTCCATGAGTTAACTTACCTTCTTCCTTACACTCTAGGAGCTTGATTTAACCTATTCTAACTTGTAGTCCTCTGCTTGTATAATCTATAAATATGACCTCTCTTTTGGTAGTTGAAACACATCATACCTTTTTCAATAATCTCACTCTATGTTTCTAGATTTGGATAAAATATTACAATGTGTCCTAGTTTTTAACAACTGTAGCACTTAATATCTCTTGAAGGAAACTCAAGTTTCCTTACCATAAATGGATAATGTTTTACAAAGTGTCCCATATCATGACAATTGAAACACTCAACCTTTCTCACACATTTTAACTGATGACGCCCATCATAGTTCCATACAAATTCATTTTTAACAAGTCTTCTACATTCTCTATCTTTATGCCTAAATTGAATACAAGTGTAGTAGTAACTATTGAAAATTGCATACCTCATGGCATTTGGATGTCTAATTTTATTTGTCTTTATTCTAATATCACTTTCATTCCTTATCTAGTGATTTATCTTCAATGTATGATTGGCCTTATTCACATTAGTCTTCAACTATTCTTGATTTGCATTCTCTAGTTTTTATTTGTATCCAAGACTAGTTATATCACTTGCATGCTTTTAATGACCTCAAATATTATATACATCACTTGAGCTATTTTCAAATATTAAAAATGGCATTTCCTTACTAGATATCTTCTCTAACCTAGATTTTAATGACTCATTTTCAATTACATAGCTTGCACCTTCATTTTCTTTAGCTTTTAGGCTTGTAGATAGGATTTCTGATTTATTACTAAGATTCTTGACCATATCTTCATGCTCCTTAACATCTTTGTCCATTCCTTCCTCAAATGCACTGAATTGATCATCAAATTCCTTGAGTTTAGATTTCATCTTCGTATCGATCTTATTCTCAATCCTTAGTTCTTCATGAGAAATTGTCAATGCAATATCATAGCATACTTCATCTTCATCATCATTTGAATCAATCCAAGTAGACTCCTTTTTATGTGAGAAAATTCCTTCCTTGGCCATGAAAAGGTCTCTATCTTGAACAGGACCATCATATTCATGATCATAGTCTAAGTCACTATATTCACCCTCATCTGATGAGATATATAATCTTATTTGGTGTAGAGATTCTTTTTGTCCTTGAAGTATTTCTTCTTGTTATCAACCCTTATGAATCCCTTTTTGCTTTTATCAAACTTCAATGATTTATTTCCATCATCATGACCTTGATCATACTTTTCATCATCATCATCCTTCTTATACTTATGAGGGAACTTATTAGCAAAATGTCTTATCTCATCATAAATGAAACATTTGAGGAGTATTTTACCTTTATACTTTCCTGAACATATTCTCAATTTCCTTGAAATCATATTAATTAGTTCATCCTTATCTATATCATAAATGTAATCCTCTTTAAGATTCTTACCTTGAAACTTCTTCTTTGTCTTCAAATTAGTCTTCAAATTTCTTCCTTATTTGGTGTTATATAATCATTCTTCTCATCTCATAGGTAATAAGGATGCCATGTAATTTATCCAACTTTAGCTAAGTAATATCATGACTTTATTCTATAGCAAATACTTTAGGATCAAAATTTAGGGATAGGGATCTTTATACCTTTTGAACTATAGGAGATTCTTTAGGTTCTCTCTAAGACCTCTAATGATGTTCAGAATATCATCAACTCTCTACATAAAGTATGTCACAAAATATTCTTCATTCATCTTGAGACTTTTAAATTACCTTCTATAATTCCATAACTTAACAAGCTTGATCTTTGAATCTCCTTCATAAATGATTTGCATTTTTTCTAATATCTCTTTAGTAAATTTACAATGGATTACCTTGGTGTATTCATTCTCTGAAGGACCAAAATTAATAGCATTCATTGCCTTAGAATTATTCTCAAACAACTTCTTATCTACAGAACTAGATGGAGGAATAGTAGGAGAAACATAACCATCCATAATATATTGCCATACATCAAACCCTAGAGACATAATGTATGTCCTCATCTTAACACTCCAAAATAAATAATTAGATCCATTCAACATCGGTGCTTGCTTAGTAGAGAAACCTCATTGATGACTATATGTTGTCATCAAATTGTGCACCTTAGGACACTCTATGAATCTCATATAATTTGATGCAACATTGAATTATCTCTCAAGTTGTGGGAGCTTGTAAGAGAGATGAATCTCTAGGATTGAAAGGGCTACCTCACTCGATTCTTATTTAAGTGCATATCACCTATTATAATACCTTTTTATGAAAAGAATTATAAGGTTGCATAAATTGGAAACTACACTAAAGAGCTGATTCCCCAAAACATATCCCACAGACTATCAAACTTCTACTAAGAATCAATACTTTCCAAGACCAATTCTATGCATTGAAGGATCCTAACATAGTGTTTCAATGTGAAGGTAGCATACTTGGGACAATAAACAAGATAAATGACATATGGGAAGATTTCACATCATAGAGACAATTGAAAACTTGAAGAAAAGCCTTGTACATTCAACACACTTCACATAACCTATTAAAATCAAAACTCTTTCTTAAACATGAAGGACAAAGGGAGTAAGGATGATACTATCACTTAGCTCCACTATACATCAGTCACACACTTAGATAAGATGTTCACAACTCATAATTACAATTGCATTCAATGTTCAAAGACAAAGTGTAAATTCCAATTGTCAGGGCTTCACAATACCCATTATGGTCTCCCTTTCAATAGCTAAAATGGCTTACATTTATAGAACTTGGAAGAAGAGAGAGAAAAGAGAAGTTGAAGAAGCACAAAGATAAGTGTCCAAAGGTGAAAATTAATTACAATGTATGTAAGTGAGGTGGAAAATGGTCATGAAATTTATTTACACATCATTCCTTCCCAAATTAACATCTTCTCCAAATGTGGTGTAGAAAATCTTCTCAATCATTCTCTCTTGCAAAACTACCTTCATCATGGGCTTTTATTGAGAATTACAAAGAAAATTAGGGACAAGTTTCTCATGTGTGTTTATGAGATAGAGTTACAAATACTCTTTCACCTGAATTGGAAGTTTTCTTAAAAATTAGCATTCTCTTACACAAGCCAAATCATCACCTATCATCATGATCAGTCTCCAACAGGCTTATCTTGACACTTGGAACTATAATATTTATAGCCTTCCTAACTAATCCATACCAAGGGTCTTATTACAAATTTTAGGACACCTCATATGTTTTTATTTATCAGACACATCATAAAAATCCTCTTAAGATTTTATGTTTTTACCATGATATTTTAAATGCCTCTTTAGACTGAATAAAGTGAGAGGATTAGTAGGGAAATTTGTGATTATTTAAAAGATATAAAAATGGCATGGAGAGTTTTTTAAATTCCTAGGCTACCCTATCAAGTGGTTGGCATCCATTAATCATCTTCAGGGCTTGTAAAACATAAAAAATTTTCAAAGAATCCTACTTCTTGCATCACCCATATGGACTTCATACAATCCAATTCCATGGATTTTATCATCATGAAGTTTCAAACAACTTATCTTCAGAATTAATGGTCAAATTAATCCATTTTGAGTCACTTGTAGTCTCATTTCTCCCATCAGGTCCTAAAATAGGGTTGGCAAGGGTTTTGAAGTGACTAGCCCTCTTAACGTTTGTTCATGAAGGATACACATTATAAATATTTCCAAATGAAATTAAGATATAATAAAGGACCCTCTCCAAATTCTACAAGTTCCTCAACATCGCATGCATATGGTCATTAAAGTTATGAGCTTTTCAAATTGACCACTTGAGCCATTCTTGTGCATTCCATGAGGATTTTGGAGATTTCAGGCCAAGAATTGAATTTTTGGTCGTTCAAAAACTAACATATTTACCCCAAAAACATGTTCCAATTTTTATAATATATCCTTAATAACTACATATGAAACCTTACCCCTATTTGTCATTAGGCCTAAATCTTGCCAATAAGTCTGCCTGCACCCTTGAGCTAAAAACAAGGTACTAGTATACTTATTTTAATCTTAGTAGGTTGAAAACATTTTTATTATTCCCCTAATCATGATCAAATCACTTAGGAATATTATATAAGGTAAAAAATGAAAATGAACATCCTTAACAAACCCTTTTTTTATCATTCCTTGTCATGATGACTGCAACCTTCATCAATTTCATGATGTCTTTTCTTTCCTTATGGTCATCAATTTCACCATTTTACCCAAATATATCATCCTTATGTATGAGAAAACTACCCCTACTCTGAGATAAAATAGACATGGTTTATCTATTATATCATCTAATAAAAATATTTTAAAGTGTCTATTAGCTCCTAAAGATAATTTTTACAAATTTTTAGATTCTAAATCAAAGGATAAACCACCAAACTCTTCAAATTCCCAAAGTAGACCCTGAACAAAGCAACTTATAGAGGTAGGCAGTGTACAGGTTGCAATTTAGATATTTTATGGATTTCCTTAAGATTTTTGTGATATGTATGAATAATATATGACTCCCATGATTTATTTAAACCATATTATAATCTACTTTCCCTTAATCACTTATTTATGCTCTTGGAAACATAGACTAGGTATATGACTGCCTAGAAGGGGAATCACTATTTATGTCTAGCTGTAGATTATTTTGAGCTTGGTTTGGTCTTTAGGAAAATAATAAGCACCTTATATAATGTTTAAAAACTCATTTATGTGTTTATTCATCATTTTTTAAAGTACAAGCTCCATCATTTGTATAAATTATCTCTCATTCTCAAGATTAGGCCATTTGCTCATTAGACTGAGACATCCTTGGGACTCTGCCTATAGGTCTAAGGTCTAATCTTTGGTTGATTTTTTCGACCTTATTTCCATGTTTATTATTTTATAATACCATACTCATTTATTTAATTTCCTTATAATAATTCAAACTATATCAATTCTATGTTTAGGTCCTCAACTAGGATACTTCTACCTTCACTGTAACAGTCATGTTCTGCCCCTATAGGTGTGTTATTAGGAAGATTTAGGCCTTGTAGATGGTTTATTTCGGTTTTACATGAGTTCCTTTATCTAAATTTTCATTTCTTAAACATAATTCCACCAATACAACCTCATTTATTATAAGGAAAACCTTACCTCTAACTCACTATTAATCTCAGCTTTAGGTGCCAAATTACATGCCTATAGGTGTATATATGGAGTGTCTACCTATGATTTTGATGTGATAAAAATTATTGGATTAAATTTAAGGTTAAAAATTGATTTAAACCAACATTATCACCTTAAAACCTTCAAAACACCATGTATCATTCAAATTAGATCATTGCCTAGTATGTTGGTTGCAGGTGTTTATAGGTATGCCTATTATACAGATAGGGGAGGGTGCTTAGGAGATCATCACAAGCACAAGCTACCATTATCATAAGATGAATTGTTTCAATTTGTCTTCTCATGATAAAGTTTTCAATATAAGCTTGGATTTCCCTTAAAGAATCTCTCAAAATGTCATAAGATGGTCATTATTTCCATTGGGCATGTAGACAACACTGAAAGCTTTTAGTGTGTTCATTGGAAACTTTGAAGGTCTTAATGACCATCTCCATCTTATATTTTTGGCGTCAAAATTGGAATATGCATTATATGTGGATAGGGATACTAAAACAGGCAATTAGGAGAATTTAAATACTCTTTGATTATAATATGCATTATTTTAAAAACCTTAAGGACCTCTATTTAGTCTCTTTATAGATTGAGAGACCAAAAAAATATCCATACTCTTAGAGTGGATTTCATACCCCTTGACCATTTTCCACCTTAGAGAATATTAGCATGATTATCATCAATATACAAGGGTTCCAAATAGGGTCTCATCACACCTCCACATATGTCACCATGACACCAGTAGGGGCTTGTATATAACTTCATAGACTATGATACGCAGGCAAGAACATGAAAGAGAAACGATATGTAAGGGTGAGACTCCCAAAACACCTATAATGCATTTGATAAACCTAAATTGAATAAACCTCATTAATAAAACTTTAATTCAATTTCACAACACCTTCAATGGCACTTAAAGGTAGAGATATTTCTTTGGCGGCTGACAGTGAGGATAAGCATGGCTTTGAGAGCATTATTTTGTCATTTTATGAGTTTAAAACTCTTTCCAACACCTCCAGATGCATATTCACAGATTCAAACTCTTGAATAAATATCCCATGCCTTTATCCAACTTGTGAAATCTCCTTCCTAGTGATTGGGATAGTGGAAAGTATGAAAAGACCAGTTTGGAAACATCTACAAGCCTAAAAGAGGCTTTCTTAAGTAATTTATATTTAAAAAATAATAATTATAATATTCATGTCCTTAAAATCATGTATAAACATCTAAAACACATAAATCATCAATCCAAAATAATAAAATTTGACTCAAGCTCAAATAGTGACCTCGTCATGGTTGTAAGTCCATAAAAGCTACCTGGAGTGTTATAATTTGTTAATAAAGGATGATGCACTAAATTTTAAGTTATTTTTATTAAAATGAAGTTAACTCAATTTAATATCCACCCTTGATACCATTTTTCCCAACTCCACCTGTACGGTCCACACCAAACATCACAAGTTGACTCTTTTTTGCTTGCTAAGATAAGAAGGAAGGAAAATGAGTTTTATATGGAATTTATGATGAAATTTATACATTATAATAATTTAAATTGGTTAGGGGAGGTGAATAGAAACTCCACGCATGTTTTTAGCTATAAGTGAATTCAAGGAGTCCATACAAGTGCCCAAAGAGGCCTATTTTTTAAGGAAAACTACCATTTACTACTCATGACTGATTATTTAACTAGCCTCTAATAGATTCTTAAATAATTTTAACTTTTACACATTTGGATCCACCTTTTTGAAAATTTTGATAACCCCATCATTTGTACAAGTCATTTACTATGCTAAAAAAGTGACCAAAATGTACTTTTTACACATGAGACATAGCAAGTGATCGATTTATGACTTGAAAACACATTAAACCATGTTAAGGATCACTTTAGGACATTTTAAACATAATTTTTCACTTTTACTATGTTTTACCATGGTTGAGTAACTTTGACTTTGTTTGACTAGGCCAGTACAAGGGAGGTGGTCTTCAACAAAGACTAGGGGAACGATAAGTGAAACATATAGGACAATTAGAGACCCCATAGGATATATGAAACCTTATTGAAAAGTTAAAAATATTATGGTTTAACCCAAATTTGACTTGGTGCCAAATTTGGTCAACACTACCCATATTGTACCTTGGTCACCTTCAAGTTGTCAAGCCTTTACCAAAGGACCCACTCTGATACCAATTGTTAGAGGTACAATCACTAAGAGGGGGTGAATTAGTGATGCCAGATATTTTAATTTCAATTGAATTCCTTTAAAATATTAACCAATGATCATGTATCAACTTGATCAAGAAATCATAAATAATACAGATCATTCATTCAATACATGCATAATATCAAACACATAATAGATAGTTCCTAGTAGAAACCCTCATGGGGAAAAAAACCAAATCTCAAGCCTAAAACACATAGACTTTTGTCCTACAATAAATTATATTTAAGAGACTGGTCAACTCCTTTAAATTAGAAAACTTTGATCATGTCCTCCTTACGAAAGGCCTTTAGTCAAACACCTGTTTCATAAGGAGCAACTACCCCTAACGAAGATCAAGTCCTTTAGACCCTCCTTTGAGCACTTCCATATTAGTAATAATGTATTTAATACTTGATGATGGATATTTGTTTATCTAACCCCTGCACAAAGTCTCTATCTCATTTATACCTCTCACATAGGCATGTCATAATCTCTCCTTTTTCACTCAAACTATCCTCATATGCACCCTCAGACATCTTTGTGTATCCTAAAACTACAAGAGTAATTTTTATAATATCATAAATATGACCTATAGGTCATAAACACAATCATCAATATGCTCTACTCATCAATTTATCAACTGGGCACTCTACTTCTCCTTCACTCCATAATTATTACATGCACCTTGCACTTCTCTCACAAGAGTCTAGAAACCAACACATTTGGTTTTAATATATATAGAGTAATCATGAATTATCAAGTCTATAATAATTCCTTGTAGGCTAAAAAACATGCCTTCACCCTTAAGGAATCTCACATGGGTCATGCCTAAGCACAATCTAATTTCAAATAGGCTTAAGTCATTTTTAGGTCTTATGGAGACCCATTTAGCTCTTTGACACTTCTCCAAGCAAACTAAAAAATAAGAACACTTTATAAATTCATGGAACCATTAAAAATGATCTATATGTCCTTATTAATTTCCAATAAACATCACAGTACCCTATTGGTTAAGCATAGTTTGCTCAAAAAACTCTCTCTAAACACAGTCATCATGAGCAAACACATAGCCACCTTCCAAGCCTTTGTTTATACTGCATATGATTGTTCAATCCTTCATAATGAACATATAGAATTATTATGGATTATACAACATGATTCAATAGCAAGTTCATAATTAAACATTGAAAGAAAACCAATACAAGATCAAACATCCTTCTCAAGTTACTTGCAAGACATACCTCAAAACACAGTCAACTTTAGAGCTCAAAATCTTTGTTTGTACATACTTTAAGATATTTAAATCTATATTTATAGATTAAACTTGGAGTCCTCTATCACTTTGGTTTTTACACCATGAGAAAATTCATCTTTGATAAAAATATATGGTCCAAAAACCATAGACTATTTTTTCCCTTTATTAAATTCAAATATTCAAATGCAAATGATCACTTAAACATCTAATAGTTGACCTTATTTGACAAAATTTGGAAACTTTAACTCAAAACACTCCCTATATCTTCATGGATCAGTCATGTTTTTATCATATAGTCATCACCACTAGATCTATCTTAGAATCCTTGTTATCATGACACTTGGCACCCTCACATGCCTTCTAAACATTTTATTGTTTAAACATCGATTACTTGTAAACTTTTCACTCAATATATGCCATTGATCTATATTTGTACAAACTCCCATAAACTATTGATCCTTAGAAGAAGTTCGATGTTTATCTCTTGATAGTGTTAAATATTGAACACTTGGAATCATCTCACTACTTCTTGACATCTTGGAGTAACACACTCTATCAATGATTTTCAAACTTTAAATTGTACAAAAATGACCAAGTATGAGAACCTTGCTTATCTTCCTGGAAGGCCAACTTTGCACAGTCATATCTTTTATCTCGCTCACTCGCATGTTTTCAAATTTGGACCACATGACTTCTTCACATAATAAAATCTATCTATGTGACAAATTGATCCTAAAACCCTCACACATGTGAAATATAATGACATTGAAAGGCCTACTCAGATTTTCTACCAAAGATCCTGTAATGTCAAGAATTGCCTGGAAGACTAAATTTGTATATGCATATCTTTTGACATGCTTCAACACATGACCTAAAATTTAGTAAAAATTAACTAGGATCAAAACTAAACAAACCCATATGATCATCTAATTCTTAAATGTTCACATGTGGGAGATATACCATCACCAAATTGCTTACTCAACTCTTTCTTTCCTCATTTAGGTTTGGCTAAATATGGGAGAATAATATCAAACTACCTAGGAGCCCAAATTTGTACCCTTACATATTTGATTTCACTTAGGTACATGACCTGATATTTAGCACATAGTAAATAGGGACTAATGTGATCACAACCATATGACCAACTCCACCTAACTCATCCACACATGGTAATGGTGATGTCATCAAACTACCTGCTTAGATTTTCTACCACTAGATGCAAATTATCTAGATGAAAACTATGGAATACCAGATAATTTCCACTCATGCACATAAGCTATTCAACCATCATTAACCATTGATAGCACCCCTTATACATGTTATAATCACCATAATCATCCTTGAACATCTCTAATCAAGCCAAAACTAAAGATCAATGAAGCCTCCTTTAAGCACATGAGGACAAACACATTGCGCACTTTGTCATTGTTACTTAAGCTATCAAATTACTTCATCCATTCACTAGGACACATCCATGACATCATTGATAACTCTCTAACATGGATCTATCTAAAGATGCTCATAGAACTTGTCAAAAATTACTACCACATATGTAGATCCCATACCATATTGATGTCTCTAATAGTTTCAAATAAAAATTAAGAATGAATCAATTTAAACAAAATAATTATAATGATTTTTTCTTCAATCTTGGTGTCACCATTCTTAATGCATAGAAGCCTCATGTTCTTGACTTGAATGGTAAAGTCTTCAATACGAGGATTATTTTTTAGATAAAGACTAATGTGTTTGTTTCTATCTAGCATGTCCTCATCTTACTATGATTTCTAATAAATAATCCAAGGTGGTCCAAAATTGACAATATTATACAACTCCATAAAAATGAAATTTCAATTTAGGGGGATACTAGATGACCAAGGATGCCTCTTTCATTGTTAAAATATTACTGAAATTTCTTTGTGTTTGACAAGATATAAAGGTGCAACTTATTCACTCATCAAAATGTTGTCGAGACCTTTGATAAGGACCACATCAATATCATATCTATTTCAATTGAATTAGTTAGAAATTGAGAGTTTATCTTTTTCTCTATTATACAAGCAAAGAAAATTGAGTGAAAATAGACCAAAAATATTTTTTTATGCAAAAAAATTCAAAAAATGTGTTTTCAAAAATACTTTTTAAAATGATAATCTTGATGAGAAAATAAAAATAGTGAAATTGGCATATGGGAAAAAATATTACTTTTGAAAAAGGTTTTTTTGTGACTATAAGCAAAAAAATATATGCACTTATTAAACAAATTGAAATGATTGTTAAAATGATTGTCTCAAGGAGAAAATAACTATGGTGTAGTCTCATCACTTTTTTTTAATTATTATTATTATTATTATTATTATTATTATTATTATTATTATTATTATTATTATTATTATTATTATTATTATTGCGATTACGATTGTGATTGAGATTGTTGTTTCTATTGTTATTGATATTGCTATTTCTATTTCTATGTCTATTTTTATTTATATTACTATTATTATGATTGATTCACATGGATCTAGTCTTTGGCATTACCACATGGATTCAAAAAGTTAATCTAGATAGGGAATAATACAACCAAATTTTAATAATGAATAATGTAAAAGTGCATACCTACTAAATATAACTACAATTATTTTGGGAAATATTGGGTTGAGGTGTGTTTGATCTATAGGCTCTCTGATATATGAATCTATAGTTATAAATAATGAAAAAAACCAAAGGGTACTAACTATGGAGGTTTCCAATATCATATAGCTACACTATCTTATCTCTAAGGTACATAGATAGTAACATTTTGGGACTAATCACTTATCCCTATATCACATAATCTAATGGTTAAGGGCATCCCCATTTTCCCAAAAAAATGGTAGAATCTTCCTATTAGTGCCTAAAATTACAAGAATCAATTGTGACCTTGTTGATTATAAGTGATTGAATTATTTATCCCATTTCTTATCTATGAGTGATAACCTAAGGTGAAACTATCCTATTTTCAACTCAGATGATTGACTAGAACATCAAAAATAGCAGCAAGAACCTAGTTACAACCCCTCTTTCATCCTAGATGCCATTAGAACCTTTATCACATTTATTTTTTGCCATATCTATGAGAGAATGTATACAAAATCCACCAAATGTATGAAGGAATATTATAAAAGCTCAATAAGGACATATTCAAGGATCAACCTAGCCTTTTATGGAATCCATTACACTGTATGTCAATAATGATCATGTGTTTTATGGACTTATTAACATTAACCTATATGAATCAGTTTGTGGTGCCTCATAGGATGTCAAATTATAGGCAATATTCTAAAAGGAACACTCACTCCATAGCATGCCATGTGTTACCATGGTGTTTATCCTAGGCACCCATATATACTATCAAAAATTCAAGCTATGTTAATGGATAAAATAAGGGCACTTCATGCATGATACTTGGGATAAATCTAGTGGACTAAAAATCTACCATGTGGCATCATCCTAAGATCTCATAGATGAACTAGTCATTGGAATTCAAATCCATGGGATACGTGTAATAATCATTCATCTTATGATAAATTCCATTCAAATATGAATCTCCATGCATCTTAGTACAATCGATCAATCCATAAAATGATGATGCATGTCATGAACATAACCTGAGCATCTTTCAATATGCCGCGTGCCTCATTTGGATTCACCGTATATAAATGTGGAATTTATCTAACCATCAGATCCAAGACTCATAAGAGCCTTCTAAGATCAGCATGTCGAAGCACCTAGATCATCTAATCCAAAGCTTAATGGTGTATAGTTATCCAAGGCCCCTTTCAAGAGTGATAGTGTCATTCCAAAGTACAAGTGTCATGCCCTTGTTACTCCTATCTAATAATTTAAAGGGATCCTCTGAGAGCCCACCAAGAAGACACATGTCCCCACTAGACACACAAGATTATGCTACACGCATATATAATCTATGTGTATCCATACTGCATTGTATCTAATCTAAAGATCATGAGAGCTTGAGATGATGACATGTGTCATCCCCATAAAGTTGTACCTGAGATCAATAGATTACCTTTGAGAGTGATATATGGCTCCCTTTGAAGCACAATATTAATGCAAATTTACCATTATCTTTGAATAAGGTTCCCAAGATCAATCATAAGGTAATGCATGTCCAATAAAGATTTTGATATCCCACGAAAGAGACATCCATCCAAGAAAGGTCCTGATTACTCATGAAAGTGAAAAGTGAAAATCTCACATCCAACCAAATTGAAGGTCCCTATCCAATAACTCATAAAAAATAGAAAGATTTCACATGGCATGTTATGAATGGGTCATCACATCAAGATGCAGCCTAAGAGATTGAGAGCAATCAGAAAGTGACATGTGTTTGGATTTGAACCAACTAAGTAACTTAGTCACATTTAAGCCTCATGAGTTCCTAGATAGATCCCATGTGGCATGCCACATGTCAAGAGATGGCATTATTTATATTTAAATCTAAAATTGATGGCTACATGTATGAACAAGAATTCAAAGAGTAGAAGAAGGTTTTCATAGAAAGTTTCCATCTATGCAAGAAAGTGGTCAAAGAACACTTCCAAGGATTTTTAGTGAGAAGGAAGTGAAGATTCCATGAAGAAATGGTTCAAAAGGGAGTAACAAATTTTCAAATGGAATCAAAATCTATGATTTATTATGACAAGGTAGACCATTCCAAGCATATCTTCAAAATAATTATGGATCATTCTCTGCCTCTATCACAATTAAAACATTCCAATGCAATCATCATAAGGTAATGGTATTTTTTTGGCATGGACAAGAGGAAGGGTAGCTATCTAAAAGCTTCCATTTCTATAAATGATTAATGGGAGAGCATGGTTAGGTAGTTACATAAAATACAAATGGTTTGTTTGGCTTCCACCACTAATATTCAGTTTTTAGCTTATGCAAAAGGCATCTATAGCAAAAAAATCAAAAAATTATTGTAAATATTCATAATTCCTTATAGAGGTAGATACCAAAATTATTTTCTTACATGGCATGAGTTTGTAGGTGTGATAAATGGCATCTTCCAATTGAATCATATTCATATAATGTTTTAGGTGAAAAATTTTATAAATAAAGGGCTTCTCTATTAAATAGGTTGGTTGTAGTTGGTCTTTTATTTTCTCCAAGTATAGGTTCTTCTACATTTTGGGATCAATGATGTGTGCATTTTGTATTTCTTGCTAAGGTGGTTACAGGTAAACAACCATTAGCTAGCTCTGAGAGCATGTTTATAAGTCTCCCCTATCCAACATAGAGTAAATAGACAATCCTTATCCCCATGGTAGCATTTTGAAACTCTGATGTATGTGAGATCCCCTTTCAAGATAATAGAGAATACTTGTGGTTCTTAATATTTTAAGTTGATGAAGTGTGGTAATATGTTTTACAAATGTTGTTGGCTAGATATATTGTTCTATGATCAGTACTGGTTGTCATCTTGGGCTTAAATCTAGAATATATATCCCTTTTTTCTTTATGTTTGGAAATATGTTGTTGAATAAATTAATAGGGAACCCTAGGTTTATGGATTCAATAATAAAAAGTATTTGAGAGTGTAGCTTCAGTGTATGTTCTAGGGTTTTAGGGATCATTTGGATACTTGCATTGTATTGGCACCAATGGATGCAAATTACTCGTAGTAGTTCCCCTTAGCTGGTTAGTGATTTTTTTGAATATTTTCAATAAGTAATGTCATGAATGTTACAATAACACTTCTAATTTGAAAACCACAAACACACCACCCTTTTTTTATAATTAACAACTTGTCCTACCCTACAAATAATACACCCTTTGCATATTACAAGTGTTATTTTCCTGTAGATGCATAAATATTACATACTTAAAATGTGTCTGCATTTTATACTTTAAAGACCCCATAATATAGTTTCTCATTCACCCCATGTTATTGAAAATTATTTAGAATGAAGATTGTAGTCACTTTATTATCTATCTTTAGTAGCATGTATGTGACCTAGTACACGTGTTCACTTTGTGTGACAACACTTCCTAAGTGTATCGAACAAATTTGGTTATTCCCTAGTTGCATTTGTGTCTGTTTGTTCTAATAAACCCCATGGAGGTTGAATTATAGAATCACTCCATGTGAGTAAGCTACCCCTTAGGTCATCTCATTATGGTTTAGGTAGAGCTAAAAGTAGCATGGAACTAACCATACCCTCTGTCGATGCCTCTTAGTCATTATCTGTATTTGGTCTATTATAGATGCCAAACCCTCCCTTGACTATAATGACAAACTTTTAGTTTTTCATATATCTTTTCCATTTTCTTCAAGTGTGCAAGGCTGAGCATAAGAGGTGTACAAATAGGAACCAACAATTTTATAACACCATTGTTGGGGACCTTATCACCCATATTGTTGAGGAGTCTCATAGACATATGATTTCAATTTTCAAATTATCTATCTACCTTTATAATGATTTAATTATCCTATGGTCATTAATGCTAGAACACTCATTTGGTGTCATTATCATGGGAAAAAAGACACTCATGGAACTTGGGTTGTCAAGGAATCTTGCAAAGAGTTGTAAGTATCTCATGATTTGAATTTCTCTACTATTATTTTTTTACATTCAAAATATCTTAGACATCAATGTTGCAACACTCCACTGGGCACATGCCAAGAATTTTAAGATTTGATAATTTAACTTCTACTATGTTATTGCAAAAGCTATTAAAATTATATGTTGGAAGGTGGTTTTCCCCTTTTGAACATATTTCTAAAAATATCAGTGCCTTTTTGCCATTATCTCATCATTAAACTCAGTAATTTATGTTTTTATCATGTATCACAACTACTATGTAAACTGTTATATTCTAGAATTTTGATTTTAGTGGAGACTCCAATTTTATCACCTAGTTTCAAGGAAGATAAGTGCCTACTTTGAATATCTTCATTTTAGCTTTCAGTTTTCTTTCTTGTTTTCAAAGATGGAAGGACTAAGATCATCCTTCAAACGTGACTCATCAAGACAACTTGTCCCATCCTTAAGTATTCATCAAATAAGAGGGAGACAAGTTTGGAGGCCTATTGAATGACAAATTTTAGCTACTAAGGAGTATCTAGATTGCTGATTTTGATAATCTTGAATTTTTTTTTGATCTCCCCATTATTTAGGACTTTCATATCTCTCTTAGTCATTCTAAAACTTGTAAATCCATTTATTAACTAGCTCCTTCTCAACTAGCTTAATCCCCTCCTATGTTTGATTCTATAAGTCCACCTCATTCACCCCCTCACATCCTTTTACCATTTGGTCTTGAACCTCCCATTGAACCAATCATGAGACATAGGGACCAAGATGATAATGAACGTTCTCCATTCTACATTCCAAAATTTAGACCTATCAATTTTTATGATATGGAAGGTTATCCTAATGAGGTCCTAAATGAAGTAAGGAACCACCTTCTAAACTTTCAAGGGAACAATGTAGTGAGTGGTGATCAACACTTGAGAGATTTTTGAAATATCATTAAAGACTATGATGTTGAGAATGAGTATGTATGAATTAGGTTATTTTTTTCACACACTAGAAGAAGATATACGTGAGTGGTTCAATTCACTTCTCCATGGATATATTGTTTCATGGGAAGAAATGAAGAATGTTTTTAGAATTTAGTATAGTGATAAAGTTTATCCTATGTTTCTCTTGTCTAAGTTTTAAAACATCAATAATAACCCCAATGACTATGTGTAATACTTCAATACAAGGATAAATAAGGCTATGATGTAGCTACCTAAAAACATCAATCCAAATCATACAATGTGCTTGATAAAGTATTATGATGCCTTTGATGAGAAGGATGTGCACTACTTCAGGGACAAGGCTCCCACAAACATGTGGATGGAATTCAATATGGCCATACAAATTGAGAATATCATAAAGCCTATTGGAAAGCCCATGAACAAGGGGCCTAATGTAAAGTTGGTCAATCTTAAAAAAAATGTAGTGCACTAAGATGGCCAACCTTGAGGAGATTGTTAATACTTTGGCCTCCACTATCAAATAGATGTCTTACAAGTTGGCTAGGGATGAGAAGGGGATCCCTCATTATTATACAAGTCAAGAAAGAGCTCCAAATATAAATCAAGCACAATGAAGGCCTACTTTCCATAATTGAGATAATGATAGAGGGAAGAGGCCTACACATGATGAAAGAATAAATAAAAATTAGAATAAAGGGGATGGAAAAGAATTTCATGATCTGTTAAACTCTAAATTAAATGTGGTTGGTTGTGAAAATGATATTGATTGGTATGACATGTGCTTCCTTCTTCATCCCCCATGTGATATTATTGAACTAGTTTATGAATATGTAGATGAACTTGAGTTTGCATCATCTGATGATGAGATTTTGATGTTTAATTATTGAAGTCCATGAAGTAATATGTCTACCTCCACTAAATTAATGAGTGCTACTACTATCAATCAATTTTTGTGAGTGCTCAAAATAGTATGTTTCCCAACTTATGAATTTTCTTGTGATGTTAATAAGACATAAGCATATGAATTGCCCATTCATGATTTTTATTTTTTAAGATTATTTATGATTAAAAAATATAATCGGGGAATGCCATCAGTTGAGGATAAGATGATAATTAATGCAACAGGTGCCCAAGAGAAAGAATATTACTTGAAAATTATGTATCAAGGTGTTGCTCCTCAAGACACTACCCCTACAATTCCAAAGGTAGGGGATGCTAGTAAGGAACTAGAGAAAACTATAGTAGTAACAAATTGTTCCAAACTAGTACTTTTTTCCCAAGTTACTAAGCCTAGAGGTGTTCCCACTAAGAATAAAGTGCCTTTGCTATCTAGTATTCCTAAGGGTATGAATGATGTTAGACATAATCCACCCTTAAATACTACTATAAAAAATGCAAATCGATCATAGCCTACTCCATTTTAGACTTTGATTGATTATAGTCTAATTAAAGGTGTTGTTACCCTTCCACAAAATACAACTGTTCCTCAATATAGCATATGTGACATGGCCCAAATATTGAGCCAACTGAAGATCACTATGCCATTTGTTGAATTATTATGAATATCTAAGCATAGGAAGAGGGCATTTAAATACTTAGAATTTTGTGAGAAATTAGTTGAAAATGAGATCTATTTACCCCAAACACCCCCAAAAAGTGTTGAAAAATTAGAAGAGGTTGTTGAACTAGCTTTAGAGGTCTATTTGGGAATTGCATTGGTAGAAAGTTAGTTAAATGTGGACCAATTTTATACAACCCTATTAATCAATGGTTTGATTATCCATAATTGTATGTTTGATTCCAGATCTTCTTATAAAATAATTCCCATGGGTGTGCTAACTGAGATTAGAGTAAAAATAAAATTAGTTTTATGAAATTTTTATGTCATGTCTTAGCCATAAGTTCTAGTTGTTGGACAATTCAAGGGGCTGGTAGTGTAATTGGTAGTGCATCCAGGAAAGTATTTGAATATAGACGTGGTATTTTTGGACTACTTACCTAAGTGGGGGATGCTATAATCATGTAAATGAGCTACTAGCATGTGTGGAAGTGTACAAATGGACCTTTCCTCTGCCACTATTCCATTGGAGGGAAATATGGTCAAACTTTATAGCTCGCTATAAATGCTCCATGTAATTGAAGATACAAAACATTATCTCAAGGAAGTGTTGTACATAGATTTTGACTAGGGTGGCTTCATTAAGAATATTGAGGTTGTTCAACAACATATTGCTCTTGATGTTGAACCTAATAGCAAAGGTGTAGTTTGAAAAATATGTTTTCATGGGGCTTACTCCAATATTGTAAATGTAGTTGGTGTTGTATTTTATGCCCCTAATGGTAAACATTTTAAGTTTTATTTTAAGATTTATTTTGAGTGCATAAATAATATCACTGATTATGAGGAAATCTTGCTTGGTTTATAGATTTCCCATGAACATGAAATTAAAATTCTATTTGTCATGGGTGTTTTTGAGCTAGTCATTAAACAAGTCCGCAATATTTATGCCACTAAAAATAAAAAAGTTAAAATAATATTGGAATGTTGTTTTGGATTTTCTTTAATTATTTGATGCATTCAACATTTTTTTATCATGATATGACTTTGAATGAAAAAGATGATAAATTTGAAGGTTAGGTTCTCAATTTGATATTGTAAATATGATCCCTCATTTTCAGTATCAAGTAGAGGTTATTGGTAGGCCTTTAATCCCAGATAATGTTGATCATTGGTAGGTGTTTGATGATGATGAGTAGATTAAGAGGTTTCTAAATTATGAAGTGGAATTTCATGATTTGATCATAGACTTGGAATCCATGATTCAATATTGTGATGGGAAAGAAACCTTGTTTGGGAAGGACATTATGCAACTGAAGACAAATGCTCTCCATAGGGGATTAGTAAATTTATAAGCATATTTTCATGGAGTGAATAGAATAAAGACTCAAGATGCATTTATCTCAAAATACATGACTGAGTGTAATTTGGGTTTTCATGAGAATCCAAGAAAGGTTTGGCTTGGTACTCACCTAAGTGATGATAAAAAGCAAGTTTACATGTAGTTGTTAAAAAGGTACCCAGATTTTTTATCATGGTATTATTATAAATTGAAAGCATATAAGGAGGACTTATTTCAAAATGTCATCCCATTGTAACTTGATAGCAAGACTTTCAAATAGTAATAAAGACCTATTAACTCCATCCTAGCCACTAAGATGTGGGATTAATTAAATAATCTAAGGGATCATGGTATCATTCATCTTATCATGTATTCATCATGGGTTGAGAATTTAGTCCCTATAAGAAAGAAAAATGGTGACATCCACTTGTGTGTGGATTTTTGAAATTTAAACAAAGCTTCTTTGAAGGATAATTATCCCCTGCCCAATATGGATAACTTTATATAATGTGTAATCGGATAAGAGATGTTGTCCACATTAGATTATTTCTAAAGGTATAACTAGGTTGTGGTGAAGGAATATGAGAGACCCAAGACCACATTTACTATGCCTTAGGGAAGTATGTATATATGAGTATACCGTTCAGGTTAATGAATCCCAGTACAATGTTTTAATGAGCTATATACATTGATTTTAAAAGGATGATTAACACATTTATAGTTGCGTATCAATATGACATCATTATGTAATCCAAGACTAGAGAGGAACATTTTAAGCATCTAGAGAAAGTGTTGATTAGATGCAGGGAGTTTGACATATCTTTTAATCTAAAGGAGTATCACTTTGGAATACAAATGGACAAGTTGTTGGGACATATAGTGTCTAAATATGGTGTCATGATTGACCTCGAGTGAGTAGAAGACATTGACAAAGTGCCTATCCCACAGTCTAAGAAGGGAATTAATTATTTCTTTGGACAAATTGAATTCATAAGGAGGTTTGTGTCCAACATTTATAGATTATTCTACTTATTACATCTATGTTGAAGAAGGAAAAAATCATTAAATGGGAAGAAAAGGCTATACAAACATTCAATGATATCAAAGGAGCTTTAAAATCTACCCTTGTCTTCGGTAACTTTGATTACACAAAGGCATTTTAGATATTCTCTTTTTCATAATATAATACTATTGTTGTTGTCTTATTGCAAAAGAGTGAAGATGATCATGAGAAACCCATAGCTTTCTTTAGAAAATCTATGGAAGGTCCTAATCTAAATTATAATATCATGGAAAATCAAGCCTTCACTCTCTTGTAGGCTATTAAAATGTTCAAGCCCTATATTTTGAGTTTAAAGAGTGTTGCTTACATCCCATACACCATGGTGAAGGACATTTTAACTCGAATTGAAACATTTATTAAGAGATGCAAGTGGGTCAGAAACTTTTGAGAGTATGACATGGATATTCAAACCACCAAGTTAGTGAGAGGGATGGGTGTAGCCAAGCTCATGGCTAAGAACAATTTGCAATCCATTGAGGTAAACACTTCTATTCTCAATGTTGATGATTCTTTGAGTCAATTTAACATGTCTCCATGGTATAAATATATTGTTTATTACTTTCAAAATCTAAAGTGTCCTCCCTGACTTGGATAAGAATAATAGAAGAACCCTTAAACTTGTTTCCAAAAAATACCTCTTGACTAAGAATGGACTAGCATGGAGGAATATGGGTGGGGTTATCCTAAGATGTGTGCTAGAAGAATAAATTGTTGGCCTAATTGAAGATTTCCATAGTGTAATATGTGTTGGCCATTTTACACCTAAAGTTATAGCTCATAAAATTTTGTGAGTTGGTTATTATTGGTCATCAGTATTCAAGGATGTTACTCAAAAAGTTAGAAAGTGTTAGAAATGCTAGTGTTTTATATGGAGGATGAAACCTTTAGGTTATCCTCCCTTGTAGCCTATGATGATTGAAGGCCCAGTTAGACAATGGGGATTGGATTGCATTTTACAATTTTTTTATTTTTCAAGTGATGGACATAGATCGATACTAGTTCCAATTGACTACTTTACAAAATGTGTTGAAGTGGTCCCTCCAAAGAAGGTAACACACTAGGTAGTTATGTATTTTTTGCTAAATCAGATTATGTGTAGATTTAGTGAGCCTGTCAAAGTAATTACTAATAATTCCATGAGTTTCAAAGCTAAGCCTTTAGTGGTATTGTGAAAATAATGTGGGATCAAGTTAGCCTATTCTTCCAATTACAACCCTCAAAGGATTAGGCAAGTAGAATCTAGTAATAAGAACTTGCTTAAAATAATTAGATGAACATTCAAAGAAAATAAGAATAATTAGGGTGAACAACTAAATTTTGTCTTATGGGCTGATATAATTACACCTAAGAAAGATATAGGGAAAATCCCTTTTGAGCTTATTTATAGATATCAAATATTTTTTTCCTATGAACTTCCAGTTGCCAACCTATCAATTCATGCGGAAACTAGAAGATGATGAGCAAATCAACCGCTATGAGAATAGAATAAATCAAATTATTGATATTGATGAAATTAAAAGATAGTCTCATGAAATACACCTCAAGTTCAAGGAAAATCTCAAAAAAATATTTGATAGTAAGGTAACTCCAAGAACTTTCCAAGTAGGTAATTTGATTCTAATTTGGGAAAATAGGCATGAGGAGAAAGGCAAGCATGGCATATTTGATGCCTTATGGATGGGTCCCTATTCTATTGACTATCAGATTGAGGAACACACTTTCTTCTTGAAAGACTTGGGTGGTGAAATACTAGAGCTACCAAATAATGGCAAACATCTGAACCACTTCTTTGATTGAGTCTATAACCTTTGTACATAATTGTATAGTGTATAGTTTTGTCTTTTCGTTGCTTTGTTACACCTTCGCTTTGATCCTTATTTATATAGTTCCTCTCATTGTTTTTTATGTGTTCATTTTCAAATCCTCCTGATCTATTTTTATCAATGTACCTTGTTTTTTTGAGCCTTCATAAGTGTTTGTTGATAAATTACTAAATCTTGACTCCATGGCCTGATGGATGGGCATGTGGTATTATTATAAGGGGTTCTTTTCACACTTGCATGGGGTGTACATCCCTAGGTGAGAGCTAGTGTTAGTGTCCAAAATTGTATGAACTAATTGTGCCCTTGTTGATTATAAGTGCCTAAATTTTTTTGGTCATTTCCTATCTATGAGTGCCCATGTGGGGTCAAGAGATCCTATTTTTTCCTCAGATGATTAACTAGAACATCAACAGTAGCAGTAAGGACCTACCTATGACCCCTCTTTCATATGAATGCCATTACAACCTTTGTGATCTTTCTTTACTACTAGATATATGAGAGAATGTATATGAAATCCACCAAATGTATGAAGGATACTTTTAAAATCTCAATGAGTGCATGTTCAAAGATCCCCCTAGACTTTTATGGAATCCATTACACTATATGTCAATAGTGACCATTTGTTTTATGGACTTACTAATGAAAACTTAGATGTAGTAGTTTGTGAAGCCTCATGGGATGTCAAATTATAAGTAGGAATCTAAAAGGAACACTCACTCTACAATGTACCATGTGTCATGATGATGCATTTATGAGGCACCCATTTATGTTATCAAAACTTCAAGCTATGACATTAGCTAAATGAAAGGCACTCCATACATGACACTTGGGGAAATCTATTGGACCTAAAAACTACCATGTGGAATCATCCTGAGAACCTACAGATGAAATATCCATTGGAATTCAAATCGATGGGTTACATGTAAACATCCCTCATACCATAAGCAATTCTATTCAAATCCAAGACTCTATGCATCCCAGTATGATCCAATAATCTACGAGATGATGCTGCATATCCCAATTATAACCCAAGAATCTTCTAAGATGTCATTTGCCTCCTTTAGATATACCTTAGATCAATGTGGAAGATTCCTAGCCATCAAATCCAAGATTCATGAGATCATTTTTATATCAATGCATGGAAGCACTTGGATCATCTGATAAGCTCAATAGTGTATAGTTGTCTAAGATGCCTTATGAGAGTGACATGTGTCCCTCAAAAGGACATGTGTCATGCCTATAGTACTCATGTTTGATAATACAAAGGAATCCTTTGAGAGCGCACTGAGAATGTACATCTCCACACTAAACCCATGAGATGATGCCATGTGCTTCCATTACCAACACATATCCATACTGCATCACATTTGATCTAAAGCTCTAGAGATCTTGAGATGATGACATATGTCATCCCCATAGAGATGCACCTAAAATTGATAGGTTGCCTCCAATAATGATGTGTGGCTCCCTTTGAGCCACATGATTAATGCAAAACTGTCAATAATTTTTAATAAGGTTCCTGAAAGCAATCATAAGGTGACGTGTGTCTAAGAAAGATTCTGATGGCTCACAAAAGAGATACCTATCCAAGCAAGGTCCTGATTGCTCATGAATGTGACAAGTGATACTCCTATAGCCAACCAAATTAAAGGTCCCTAACTGAGAACTTGCAACAAAAAGAAAGGTGGCACATGGCATGATATGAATGGGTCATCACATCAAGATGTATCCTAAGATCCCAAGAGCAATTAGAAAGTGACACATGTCTATATTTGAGTCAATTAAGTAACTTAGTCATATTTAAACCCCATAAGTTCTTAGCAAGATATGATATGACATACCATGTGTCAAGAGATGACAATATTTATATTTAAAGATAAAATTTATGACTCCTTCATGGACAAATAAGAATTCAAAGTGTAGAAGAAGGTCTTTGTAGAAAGTTTTCATCTATGTAAGCAAGTGGTAAAAGAACACTTTCAAGGATTTATAGTGAGAAGGAAGTGAAGCTTCATAAAGAAAAGGTTCAAAATGGAGCAATAAATTTTCAAAGTAAATCAGAGGTAATAGTCTACATGTCTAGGGTGGGCCATACCTAACTAATTTTCCAAATAGCGATGGATCATTCCTTGACTTTATCATAGATGGAGTATTCCAATGAAATCTTCATAGGGTAATGGGATTTATTTAGCATGTATAAGAGGAAGTGTATCTATCCAAAAGCTTCTAGTTCTATAAATGATTAATGGGATAGCATGGACAAGTAGTTAAAAAAAAATACAAATGGTATCTCTAGCCAAGAAATCAAAAATTTGTTGCAAATATTCATCATTCCTTATATAGGTAATTACTAGAATGATTTCCTTACAAGGCATGAGCTTCCATGCATGATCAAGGGAATTTTCCAACTAAACCATATTCCTAGAATATTTTGGGTGAAAGAAGTGTATAAATACAGGGTTTCTCCTCTATTGTAGGTGTTAGTTGTTGTTGGTCTTTGATTTTCTCAAAGTATAGGATCTTCTAGTTTTTGGGATTAATGTTGTGTGCATTTTGTCTCTCTTTCTAAGGTGGTTATAGCCATTAGCAAGCTCTGAGATCATGTATATATGTCTCTCCTATCCAACATAGAACAAATTCACCATGTGTGTCCCCATGGAAACATTTTAAAACTCTAGTTTATGCAAGATCTCTTTTCAAGATAATGGAAAATACTTGTGGATTTTACTCTTTTCAATTGTTGAAGTGCAGTAATATGTCTTGAAAATGTTGTTGATTGGATATCTTATTCTATGTTCATTATTGGTTATCATCTTGGGATTAGATCCAAATTATAAATCCCTTTCTAAATTATGTTTGGAAATATGTTGCTAAAAAACTTGTCAGGGCACCCTAGGTTTATGGATTCAATAGGAAAAATAATTTGAGATTATATCTTCAATGTATGTTCTAGGGTTTTAGGGATCATTTGGGTGCTTGAATTGTATTGCCACAAATGGATGCAAATTACTATTGGTAGTTCTCCTTATTTTGTTAGTCATTTTTTTGTATCTTTGCAATAAGTGATGTCATGAATGTTGCAAGAATCCTTGTTGTTTGAAAACCATCACAACACCACCCTCTTTTTATAACTAAAAGCTTATCTTACCCTATTCTATCCTAAAAATAATACACCATTTTCATATTATAAGTGTTGTTTGACTATAGATTCATAAATATTGCATACATAAAATGTGTTTACATTTAATGCTTTAAAGACCCAGTACTATAGTTTTCCATTCAACCAATGTTGTTGAAAATTCTTTAGAATGAATATTATAGTCACTTTCCCATCTATCTTCTGTAGTTTGTATGTGACCTAGTGCATTTGTTTATTCTATGTGAAAACCCTTCCTGAGTGGATTAAACAAGTTTGGTTGTGCCCTAGTTGCTTTTGTGTCTCTTTGCACCAATAATCCCCATGAAGGTTGAATTGTAGAATCACTACATGTGAGAAACCTACTCCTCATGTCCTCTCACCTTAGTTTAGGTAGAGGCAAAAGTAGTAGGTAACTGACCATACCCTTTATTGCTGCCTCTAAATCATTATCTACATCTGGTCCATTCTATATATGAAACCCTTCCTGGCTACATTGATAAATTGGAACCAACACTTCCTATATATCATGAGGTTATGGAAGCTAAAATCTATATATAATAATATTTGATTGATTAATTATTAGGGCAATACCATTTTCACCATATATTAATTAAGAATTATTATTTTTTGTCTATGAATGATTAGTTCATGCTTGTGAAGTTTGTCTATAAATGTGATCCCCATAGTGAGGCATGATTTGCAATCACACATGTTGTACAACTTATTTTTGTGTCTCCTTCCATAATTTCATTTCATATGGTGTCAATACACATCATCATTCCCTCAGCTTGAATTTAATACATTGAATGATTGGTTTATGTACAAGATGATCAAATATTTAGACATCTTTTAGTCATTATGATGTAAAATGATAAAATGGTGTGGATTTAGATATGTGTTCACAATAAAAGGCCAACATACATGTCTGTTAAAGGTAAATGTGAAAAGTTACTTATCCATATAAACTTTATTAAGATTACTTATAGGATAGATTACATTGTGGGGTTTTATGTACTTATTGGTGAAATTTATAATTAAAAGATGCAATGTTTGATACCCTACATTTTCAAAGAGAAAAGTACTTCTTGCTTAAGTGTGAGTGAAAGGGTAATATACCACTATAAAAATGGGCTAAAATACATTCTTATTAGGTTCATATAGGTAAGCATGCCATTATATCAGATTTATCTTGCATTTTATTTCATTCACATGAGGTTCACTATATACCTTTTGGTACACTGCATCTCTCATACATCAATATGGGTGATGCCCTTACCTTATTCATTATCTTATGGATGTTTAACCCATTCTTAAATATTCTAGCTTCATATAAAGAGCACATTATAGTTCCATGCCAACATGCATGCAGTTAGTGTGTGTTGGTGAAGCTCATATAAGAATGTGACCCCCATTGTGAGGCATGATTTGTAATGCACACATGTTGTACAACTCTTTTTGTGTCACCTTATAAAATTTACTTTTACATGGTGTATATAAAAATCAACATGTCCTCACATGAAATTTAATACATTGAACGATTAATTTATGAATAAGTCAATTGGATATTAAGATGTCTTATCCCCATAAAAGGCTAGCATAAATTATCATTAATAATGAATGTGCTAGGTCCCTTATCCACATAAGCTTCGTCAAGATTTAGTACTATAAATATTAAAATGTGTAGTTTTGTGATATTATTGGTAAAATATAAAATTAAAAGTGGAATTTTTTGATACCCTATGTTTTGAAATAGGAATGGGCTTCCAGTTTAACTATTGGTGATAAGGCAATGTACCATTATAGATGAATATGATAAATTAAATTACCATGAGGTTCATAAATGATATCATGCTCTTATGTCGGATCCATCCTACTTCATCTGTAGTTTGCATTATGATACTTTATAACTTGAATGCCTTCATCTGGATGATTCCCCCACCTTTTTCATTTATTTATAGGAATTTAACCCTTTTTATAATCTATAGCATTCATATCAAGTCCACATTCCTACACCATGCCTACATGCACGTAGTTATTACACACCAATTAAGCTCTTATAGAAATGCAACCCTCTCCTGCATGCACTATTTTTTCCATTTCTATGGATTCATTCTATTATTTTCATAAGGTTTTTTATGGGTTTTATATCAATTTAAATAGTTTTTTTTTCATTGGTCTAACCTTTTTATTGAGATTTTTGTCATATTTTTTTAAGTGGCTTCAATTCTCATATTTTCAATTTTATGTGCATTTCATGGCTTATATTTTTAGTATGTTTGACTAGTACATATATCTATTGGTTAATTTTAAGTGGAAAAGAAGACATATTTATATTAAAAGCATGTTATTTACTCTAGAAAATGAAATAATATTGTAAAATGGCACTTTTCTATTTGATGAAGATTCTTTACATTGTTACTCTTACATTGATTTAATAAAAAAGTTTAGCTTATGCTTATATTTTCATATAGAAAGAGGTTTTTGTATGGAGGTCAATTTTCAGGATGTTTTTCATGAAATGACAATGGTTACAAATGTTCTTGGAGGTCTTCTCAGTGAGCTACATGATGATTTAACTTTATTGCATGGGTTTTTTTCAAGTATATTCACATCCATTACACAAATGAATGTCTTCAACAAACATCATTAGGTCAAGAAAAAAATGAAATATGAGAAATCACTATGGATGAATTTGACATTCTTGATTTTGAAAATATACCCACCTAATAATTTGTTGATACTTTATCTAATTTTATATTAGTCGACATCATTGTAGACATGTACTGATGTTCATTTAATCTTTCTATAATGTTCAAATTTTTTGTTGTCATATTATTCTCCATTATCTTGGTAGACTCAATGTAATGTTGAATGGATGCAATAAAAAGTTCTTTTCATATATATGTTGCACTTTTTTTTGAAAGATAATAAAATTTATACATGTATTTATATAAAACTTCAGTTTGAATATTTATATGATGTCTATATTTTTATTGGATGTTATTTTTACTATCATAACATTATGTACTTATTATACTCGTAATGATGTTTTTGTTCTATTGACATTGTGGATTACCTAAAGTTTGGAGTTTCAAAATTAGTTAAGACCCTAATGTGTTTATAATATTTAAATGCACTCATAAAGTTCATAATGTTTTTACATATGAAAATTGTAAAACAACTTTATATATTGAATAACCTAATACAATTTAAATAGAATAGTGTATGTAAGATAACATATTTGAATGAGAGGCATGATAAATGTAGACAAATGGGCATTTTCATGTTCATCGATTTAGATGTATTTGACTATTTATTGTCATGATATGTAGATGTTGTTTTAATGATGTTTTGACCACCATTTGATTTTTTTGGATGCATTATTCAATCATTGTCATTCATGCATTGAAATATATATAAAATATCATTCAATCAATAACAAAAGTCCATTGCAATATATGGAAAATTACATTCACTCAATAACAAAAGTCTATTGCAAATTGGTGAAATGAAATGCTTCTCCTTGTAGGATGGAATAGATGGAAAATAGGTGGGAAGAAATTATGGAACATGCATTGTAAAATATAGGTGAGGGTCCATTTTATTATAGTAATATCAAGTGGGACAATTTTAAATGAAATTAATGAAGAGTAATTTTGGGTTGCCTAGGTGATGTTGATAGTGTTGATGACTTAATCGAAGGAGAATCAAGAAGTGATATGTTCCCTAGAAAATTTGTGTTTCACATTACAAGATAAGATCACATGTTCCTAAAAAGTATAACAGGATCAATTCCACCTATGAATAAGTCACCTCACATTATAGATTACAAGTGGTTGTTTATTAAGTGTTATTTTGTTCGATTGATGTGGTGATTTTTCACTTTGCATGATTGTTCAATTTTTTGGCATAATCATGCAAATACTAGTGTTCATATGGGCCCGATGATTTTCAATAAATTGATTCCACAACAAAACAAAAGTCTATAATGCCCAAGTATTGAAAGGGTAGTCAGTCAAATAGAATCCATATAAGGTGCAGTTTTCTTTGTCATTTCATCACACATTTTATGGTCGTTAGACCTGATCATGTGTTACTCACATACAATCATGTAGAACACATAGACAATGAATGTAACTATTTCCATGTCCAGCAATATGAATACTTCAAGGGAAATGAATGCTTTTTATCCTTATATCATTCCCCATCTTAATTAATGGGTTCATAGGCTAATATTATTGTGAATATCTATTGATGTTATCCACCTTAAACAATAAGATATGATGCATGAGAAACTTGTATTATTTAATGGTGAAACATGATAGGATGATTTATTGAGTAATGATGACATATACGACGGAGAATGATTCATCAAGGAGGAAAATGTGTCTATAATCTTGATGATACAAAAATAATTTACGAGTGGATGCTGGTAAATCCTGATGAATCCTTTTTTGTTAGGGATACAATGGGGGAGAGATCGATGGGGAGGGGGAAATCCCATTTGTATTGGGCATCCAACTCCCGGAATAGTTGGAATGGTTGTTGATATTTAGGAAGGGTAGCTTATTGTCAATGGATTTATCATTTAGGATGAATGTAATGAAGGTATGTTTCTAATGTTTGTAATATTAATTAAAAATATATGTTTTTTAAAACATTGAGTCCCATTTGAGTTATATATTTTTTGTATAGTTCCAATTGTATAAAGTGTCTAAATTTGATTCTAAATGCAAATTTATGCTTGTTGTATGGGTCATTACATCATGGTATTGTACTACTAACATAAGCCAATAGATGCAAATTCTTATTCATAGAGTGCATTTTATAGACATTAAACGGAAAATTAGTCCCTCCATGGTGGACGATGTTAGAATGGAGATAAAATCTATTAGGTATATCATAATTATTCTTACATGCATATTGAAGTTATTATTTTTATGTTCATAAATGCCATCCCCACCTTATTCCATTAAATCTTATAAAACCATCATGTTATATAGGGAGACATTCAACTATAAGGTCTACTAATGAAATATGCATTTTGTCATAGCTGGTTGAAGAATTTGATAGAAAAGGTTAAAGATGATGACTTAAGATGTAAAATGTTTGATGATTTGGGGTACATAATGCATAGGTATGTTTATGAATACATGTAAAAAAAAGGATTTCACAAAGTTTTTAAAAGGATATCACTCCTCTCACACCACTTTTATCAAATACTCAAAACAACATTGGGTAGATAGGGTTAGAATGTGGTCGTGATGTTGTCATGCATTTCTACATGCCGAGTAAGAAATAAATGCATCCATATAATCTTACCATTCCCATTTGAAATATCATTTCCTAAGCATAGTATTGACTTATACACATCATAGGGTGGTTTGGTTGGTTCATCAACTAACAAAAATTATTTACATATATTATTGGTGTCTACAAGTATGCAAATAAACTGACTTCTATAGGAACTTCAAAGTAGAAAGACTTAAAAATATATCACTGGTATAAGATTTACATATCCCATATTATCATGTTACCTTCCACAATAATGACCCATGTATGGTTTAGGTGTAAAGTATGAAATATGAGATATTACACTGTAACATATTTACTATAAGGCCATCTATGTTGATGTGCAATTGCCCATTTCCACTTCATGGATACACTTTAAAGCATGTGATGAAGGTAGACTTCATCAGAAATATGATAGGTCTAGTCATTATAGAGGATGAAGGGAAAGCATTAATGAGAACATGAATAAAATTGATGTCAAGTAAAATGTAAGTTTTCTTCTCCCATCTAATTTATACATTGACAAGTTTGAGATGAATGTCATTTTCATAATATGTTTTCATTGCCCAGGTCATAGACAATGGAATTTAAATTGAAATTTAGGGAGAATAAGTCATGGTTGTCAAAGGTTTGAACAATAAAATGAATAGTGTATCATCTATGGATATGTAAGGATGAAATCATGTAGTAGAAGGTGTCATACCAAATCAAGTGGATGATATTATAAGCTAGTTGAGGGAGGCTAATAGTGTAAGACTTATAACTACTCACAGTCATTTGTAATTTTTTATTTTTCAACATTTCTAATTGGACGGTTCTTATTTTATGGATATATATTATCCACTACTAGAGTTGATGATTTTGACACCCTAATATATTGAGCACAAGAGATATTTGAAAAAAATGTTATGCATTTGCGCTCAAATTGGTTGCAATAAATGTGGATAACACTATGATTATAGCACTGAAATAAAATGGGTTGGGTCTATGGAAATGATCATTCAAAAACCATGTGTTGATTCCATTATAGCTCATGATTAATAATAAAAAAATCCACTATACTCACATTTTATCATAGACAAAGAAATAATAGTATACTTTTTACAAGTTCAAGTCAAGGAACATGCCCCAAGATGATAGATGTATCCTCGGGTTAACTTTTGATCATCTAGATCTCCTTCCTGATTAATGTCTCTATAGCTCATAACTATTTTGATCCCACTATAAGTGTAACTATAAATTAGGGATTTTTTTATTAACTTGTACTCATTTGTCAATAGTTAGTAGTATTGCAAAGATACCTTAGAATTCATTTTTTCAAGTTTCTAATGAAATTCTTTTGGGTCTTATAGTAGTGTGATACTAAGCTCAAATAAAATTAAATATTGGTACAACTATGAGTCAAATAAAAATTATTTCCCAAAATATTCTTTTAGATTATACCAACAACCAAAGAAGAATAATGGTTGGCTGAAAGTTTGACTTAATATTGACAAGGAGATAGTGTGAAATTTAAGTCTTTCATGTTGAAGTAGTTGTTGTGTTGTCTTGAGAATACTTTGATTTACTAATAAATATTCATTTTTTAGACCGTAGAATCCCAAGATAAATGAAAAATGGATTTAAGCCTAAGTCAATCGTCTTAAAATAATTCATTATCTGTTCTTTTAAATCATAAATCTTTTTGGTGGAACTCTTTATGATGATTAATTCATTGACCTAGAGGGAAAAAATTGGTGTTTTATCATAAAAATTTTTATTGTAGATTGTGGGGTTATATAGACTCAGTATAAAACTAGATTTAGTTAAGACGCATCAAAGTTGAGAAATCAAATTATACCAGGTATATTCAATATATACATAAATCAAGAGTCCTAGATGATTATGAACATGTGAGGTTGGGACATGTAGATTTATTCCTAAAAGTATATATGAAAGAAGGAAATTTTGATGTCTATTTTCTGGACTTCTCATCCCTACGATTCAGCGAAAGAGATCACTAGCTCAATGTAATTCATCTTAGAAAATAATGAAAATTTTTCATACTAATCAATAACTTAAACTTATGAAAAACCTATTGCTACAAGTCAGGAATTTTATTTATCAATGGAGCCATATTCTTCATACATTGGGTGGTACACCCACTTCCACCTCACTAATTCTCTTCTTTTCTTAAGTGGAACCAGGTCTATTTTTTATTCTTATTTGGTGAAAGAAGTTCCTCTACCATATTTGTTTGGCATTTAGGATGATTATAATCTTAATGATAAGTATATTGATTACATGTCACTACCAACTAATAAATATTTATAAAATGACATGGATTTTATGATTTGGTTATGTTTGGACCTATGGGATCCCCTATCATGGAACCAACATCCTATCAAATAATGTGAACCCATTTTGGTATAGGTTGTGTAGGTTGTGGAGCTACATTCTAAATGTTTTTGTCACTTGAGGAGTTTTTGTTTGTCTCCCCTCTGGATCATCTTTTTAATTATATTAACTCATAGAGTTAGAATCATCTAAACTCTATTTTTATTCCCAAGAGATGTCATAATCTATGACAAACTTGATATAATGTAAGGATGGAGGAAGAGGAGGAGGGGGAGTTGTTTGTGTGAAATCTTGGCATTATTCATAAAAAACACATCCCATTAGTAATCCACTTTAATGGTTCCAAAATGAATAATATGGTATACCTTAACATCTTCATATTATCCAATAAAGATAAAAGTACAACCCTTCCCTTACATTTTTTTTATTCTTTTCATTTGGAATGTGTTCCTATGCATTACATTAAAAACCTTACAAATCAAAAACATTTGTATTTACACCATACCATTTTTATTCAGGAGCCACATTTTTTTCTATAAAGTGGGATGTAAATTTTTTTATGTGTATTTCACATTGAACTACCTCAGTGATATACTATGGAGGCAAGTCTTTTTAACATGCAATTCAATTGCCCATTTCCTTTAGTGTGTGGTTTTTGTATTCCGATACTCAATTTTGATAAGAGGTAGGGTAAAATTTCCTATATTTGAATCCCTAAATGTTTACATAAGCTAATCATTTGATTATTTGAAAATTCTCATACAATATTTATTTTGAGGAACTTCATTTTTTTCTTTGAAAAGTTTTTAACATTTGGCTTAATTTTTTGAATTTATCAAGGAAATTGATTTTGTTTTTTGAAAGTAGACTAGGTTCTGCAAGAGAAATAATCATTGAATAAAAGAACATATTTATGTTTCTAAAAAGAAACATTGAAAAAAGACATAAGATCACTATGAAAAAATTATAATTTGTCACTTTCCCTCAAGGACATACATCTGGTAATTATGTCCTTATGTTGTTTTCTAAGTGTAAAACATGGGAAAACACCACTTTTAAAATAAATGTGTGGTAATATAATTTAACCATGTGGTGATTACTAAGGTCCTATAATTAGGGATACTTGAAATGAATAAAACACTCATGTGAAATCTTACTAAAGTCATTTTCATGTATAATAATGACTTGTGAAGGTTGAGAGAACACATATTTTGAAAAAAATTAAAAACGTGTTAGATGATCAATCGCGTGAGTGGATAAAATAGTGAACTAGTTAGTATTTGATATTTATGATGATAACATTGGTGGGTGTAAACTAAAATATTTTTCCTTCACTTGAATGTGTTATCTGATATATGTAGTGTAGGTTCATAAACAATTATAGAATGTGGATAATTTTTTTTAATATGATATTCTCCATCTTTTTTTATGCTTATCCCTCAAAAACTAAACAATTAGAGTTTCCCTAATTAATTAAATTTGCATGGTGAGTGATTATGTACCATATGGTGAGAAGGTTTTAAATCTAGAATCCATTTAGACACAAATTAGCCTATTATCATATAAAGTGTTACTTCCATCTTGGCATGGGGAAGAATAATTTTTTTAATATATGTTTTTAAGTATTTTATTTTATTAAGATACTGATGTTTACCAAGGCATTGTTTGATATGCCAATTACAAAACTCTTGGTTGACATTTACATTTAGTTTACCTTTTAATTTTTTTTGAATTATTCTACTAAGCTAATGTATTGCCTTTAATATTGGTATTTTCTTTCCCTCTTCTCTTGGTAGGACATTTACCCTCTCTAGATTTGGGTTGTGATTGTCTGGTTTGTTATATGTACAATCATTAAGAGGGGTAGGTGAATCACTAAGCCCAGATATTTCAATTTCAATTGTAGTCCTTTAAACTACTAACAAATCAACATGTATCAACTTTATCAAGTAATCATAAATAATATAGCTCATTCATTAAATGCATACACAAGATCAAACACATAACACATAGTTCTTATGGGAAACCCTCATGGGGAATGAAACCCAATCTCAAACTTGCAACACATGGAATACTATCCTATAATAAATTACAAACATGATATTGGCCAACTCCTTAAGACCAATAAACCCTGATCATGTCCTCTTGAACAAAGGTCTTTAGTGAAACACATGTTTCATAAAGAGAAACTACCCATAAGGAAGATTGAGTCCTTTATAACCTCCTTTGAACACTTCAGCCTTACTACTAATGTCTTTAACGCTTGATGATGGATCTTCATTTATCTAACCCGTACACAAACTCATTTTATTTCATACAGACCTCTCACATAGGCATGCCATAATATCTCTCCTTCACTCAAAATATCCTCATATGCACACTCAAACCTCTTTTCATATCCTTAAACTGCAAGATCACTTTTTCTAACATCATAAATATGACCTACAAGTCATACACATAGTCACCAATCTATTTTTGTCATCAATTCTCAACTAGGCACTCTACCTCTCCTTCGCTCAATAATTCTTACATGCACCTTTCACTTCTCTCACAAAAGTATATAAACCAACAAATTTGGCTTCACTATATATAGACAAACCATGAATTATCATGTCCACAATAGTTAATTTTAAGCCACAAAATTCCTTCACCCTTAAGACATCTCACATGGGTCACACTTAAGAAAAATAACCTTTCAAATAAGCCTAAGACACTTTTAGGTCCTATGGAGACCCACTCAACTCTTTGACACTTCTCTGAGAAAACTAAAACATAGGAACACTTTAAAAATGCATGAAACCATTCGACATGATCTATATGTCCTCATTAAGATCTAATAACCATCACATTACCCAATGCATGAAACCATTCAACATGATCTATATGTACTCATTAAGATCTAATAACCATCACATTACCCTCTTGCTTAGTCATAGTTTACTCAAACAACTCTATCTAAACACAGTCATAATGAGCGAACACAAAATCACCTTCTAAGCCTTTGTTCATATTGAGCATGATTGGTAAATCCTTCATAATACACATAGAGAATCCTTATGGAGTCTACAACATTATCTAATATCTAATTCATCATTAAACATTAAAAAAACACCAATATAAGCTTGAACATCCTTCTTGGGTTACTTACAAGACATACACAAAAACATAGTTAACTATTTAGATATAAATCTATGTTTGTACACACTTATAGATCTTAAAATACATATTTATATATATATTCTTTGGAGTCCTCTATCAGATTTATTTTTACACCATGATTAAATTTGTCTTTTATAAAAATATATGGTCTAAAAACCATAGACTATTTTTTCCCTTTATTAAATTCAAACATTCAAATGCAAAGGTCACAGTTAAACATCTAATAGTTGACTTGATCTCATTCAATCTAGAAACTTTGACTCAACATGATCCATTTATCTTCATGGATAATTTAGTTCCTTACCATATATCACTCACCATTCAATATTGCTCAAAACCCCTATGATCATGACATCGAAAACCCTTGTGTACCTTTTAAGCACTTTATTGTTTAAAAATGGAGCACTAGTAAACATCTCACTCAATATGCACTATTGGTTTATATTTTTACAAACTCCCATGAACCGTTGATCCTTGGAAGAAGTTCTCTATTTATCTCTACATAGAATTAAAAATTAGACACTTGGCATCATCTTGTTTCTTCCTAACATCTTGGAGCAACATGCTCCTTAGATTATGTTATAAATTTAACTTGTGCAAAAATGACTAAGTATGTGAACCTTGCTTATCTACTTAGAAGGCCAACTTTTCATAGTCATATCTTTTACCTCACTCACTCCTCATATTTTGACCATATGATCTCCTCACATAGGAGAATTTAACCATGTCAGAAACTAATCTTAGAACCATCACATGTGTGAGATATAAAAACATTAAAATACTTACTCATATTTTTTTGCCATAGAGCCAACAGCATCAAGAATTTCCTAAAATGCCAACTTTGAACATGCATATCTTTTGATGTACTTTAGTGCATGACCTAAAATTTAGATCAAGTTAACTAGGCTCAAAAATAAACAAACCCATATGATCGTATTATTATAAAATGTCCACATGTGCAAGGCATGCCATCACCAAACTACTTACTCAGCTCTTTTTTGCCTCATGGAAGTTTGGCTAATTATGGGAATGCAATGTTAAACTACATGGGAGCCCAAATTTTCACCCTCATATCTTTGACTACACTTAGGTGCATGAATTAAGATTTAGTGCATAAAAACTAGGGACTAATGTGATCACAACCATATGACCAACTCCCCTTGACTCATCCACACGTAGCCATGGTGATGTCAGCAAATTACCTACTCATATTTTCTTCCACTATACCCAAACTATCTAAATGAAAACTATGGACTCCCAGATGAATTCCACTCATGCACACAAGCTATCCAATCATCTTTCACCACTTATAGGACCCATTTCACATGATCCAATCACCATACTCATCCCTAAACATCTCTAATCATGCCAAAACTAAAGATCAACCAAACCTCCGTTAAGCACATTAGGACAAGTACATTACACACTTTGTCATTGTTACTTAAGATATCAAATAACTTCATCCACTCACAAGGACACCTCTATTAAATAACTAACAACTCTCCAATAATCTCCCCCTTTGTCATTGATATCAATAAAACATCATTCAACTCACCTTCCCTCTCTTTAAGCACTCTCATAATAGGAACTTTTTATGCCTTTGACACATTGAAAAAGTGGTCACCAACTAATCTTGAGGACATAAAAATACCATAAATAACAAATGACCGTCTTATAAATATGACACAAACTCTCCCTTAATTTGAGCCTACCTCTTCTTCACTTGACACCTTCCTCTTGGTCCTTACCAACACTCTTTTCTATCAAGCACTACAAAAAATGAAGAAATAACATAAAAAATACTAAAAAATAATGTAAATCACAAAGAAACATCTAATAAAGACTTCCCCTAATATTTATAATCAATTTCACATCTTGAGAAACTTTAGATCTCCACATACCATGAAGAACCACCATCCATACTTATTAGCCTTCTCCCTTATGCTACCACAAGGACCATCAACAAAAATTTATACCACTCACCAAATAAGAAAAGTTATGTCAACTAATTTGATAACTCTCCATGAAATAAACATACCTTTATCTTTTGAATAAACTGAGCAGAAATCACTCTTCTTCATACTAGGCCTATCTAGACTCCCTGTAGTCGTACCTAGAACTTGCATATCCTAAAACTTTCATTAGATACATTTTCATGACCTAAAACATAATATCTATAGCACTCTCATATTCCCCTTTAAACACACTAATTTTGAGCACCTAGCTCATCCTCTATAACATACTTTCTTCACAAACCTTCTACCTAATTAGACCTCCAATTTGACAAAAACTTGAATAACTTTAGAACCACAAACCTTCATATCTCTTTGAATATTTATTTGAAAACCAATTTGGCCCATTCAACATATTAATAATCCTAATACCTCAATTCACAAGGTAAATAATGTTTCTAGTAGAGCCCAAAACTTTAGAATCTTAAAATAAATGAGGTCAACACATTACCTTCCAGTCAACACACACTCATGAAACTTCTTTCACACTTGGAGACATCCATTATATACTTCTGGACCAAGATTTTGTCTTCCACATCATTGGGAACCTTGGCTTCCTTTAACCCATTTTAGGACCTACATGCTTTTAAGCACAAACTAGGAAACATGAAAGCTAATAGTTTTTTTCTATTGCACACAAAAGATCTTCAAAGCTTGAAATCACCTAAAACACATCTCAAAGAATTACATATACCTTTATAAAAATTGGAATCCTTTTTTAAATTGAATCAATCTCATTAGGATACATGGAAATACCCATTCTGATCCTATAGACTTACTAGATACATATATGACATCTCTTTGACATCACCATAGCATATCTTTCACTTGAACATACTTTATCCAATTAAAAAAACTTATTTATATCCTTATAATACCATTTGAAGAACACCACAACAACACTTACTTATTCACTGAAAGGAGTGTCTTAAAAAGCATAAACAGAGTCCTTTGCACAATAATGATCTAAAAAAAAGTGAAGCTAGGAGTTGCCCACATCTTCTCAGTAACTGCTAGAATCCTCTTATAGATATAAGACTTCTTTCTCTTGTTCTTCTTCTCTTTAGTCTGAATTACGACAACTGGTTCCTTTTGTATATCATTCTCCTTCTCTTCTAAGATAAGATTGACAATAGATGGAGCAATTATGGAATATTGGCATACCTTTTATTTTGAAGAAACAACCTTGTAGCTTGAAAAATCATGACTAGGCACTATAAATTTATATTCTTTTCATGAATTTTTCTCACCAATAATAGGATGTTCGATTAGATCTAGACACATTTCAAAACTAGCTTCAACTAGTACCTTGGTCTACTCCTTGGTATTGGTCTCCTTATTCTCAAAATGAACAAACAATGAGATTCCTTGGCACTATTCAACTTTTATGGTATTCTCCACCATATAAAATAGATTATTTTGACCTATAGTCTCACCATGACTCATACTTACCACATTTAGCTTCCATGAGTTAACTTGCCTTCTTCCTTACACTCTAGGATCTTGATTGAACCTATTTCGACTTGTAGGCCTTTGCTTTCAGAATCTAGAAATATGGCCTCTCTTTCAATAATTGAAGCACATCATACCTTTTGTAAGAATCTCATTCTATCTCTCTATATTTGGACATCTTGCAATGTGTCCTAGTTCATAAAAACTATATCACTCAATATCTCTTAAAGGAAACTCAACTTATCTTACCTTAAATGGATAATGTTTTACAAAGTATCCCACATCATGAAAATTGAAACATTTAACCTTACTCACACCTTTTGACTGATGAACCCCATCATATTTCCATGCTTATTAATTTTTAACAGGTCTCCTACATTCTCTAATTTTACACCTAAACTAATTAAAAGTGTAATAGTAACCATTGAAACTTGCATACTTCATGGCATTTGGCTATCTGATCTAAAATGTCTTCAATCTACTAGTACCTTCATTCCTTATCTAGTGATCTATCTTCAAAGTATGATTTTCCTTGTTCACATTAGTCTTCATTTTGTCTTGAGTTGCATTTTCTAGTTATTCTTTGTATCCAAGACTAGTTCTATCACTTGTATGTTTCTTATCACTCAAAATATTGTCTAGATTACTTGAGATCTTTTCAAATCTTAAAAAATGGCATTGCCTTACTATATATCTTCTCTAACTTAGATTTCAATAACTCATTATCAATTACATGCCTTGTACATTCATCTTATTTAGATTTTATGCTTATAGATAGGATTTCTAATTGATAACTGAGATGCTAGACCATATCTTCATTCTCCTTGGTGCCTTCATCCATTCTTTCCTCAAATAAATTAATTGCTCCTCAAATTCCTTGAGATAATATTTCATATTCTTATTTATCTTCTTCTCAATCTTCATTTCTTCATGAGCATTTGTAATTGCAGTCTCATAGTCTACTTTATCATCATCAGCATTTGAATCACTCCATGTAGACTCCTTTTGATGTGAGAAACATCCTTCCTCAAACATGAAAAGGGTTCTATCTTCAAAAGGGCCATCATCTTCATGAGCATACTCTGAGTCACTATCTTCACTCTCATGTAATGAGCTAAAATATTATTTGGTGTAGATACTCTTTTTGTCCTTGAAGTACTTATTATCAAACCTTCTAAATCCCTTTTTGATTTTATTAAAACTTAATGATGTCTTTCCATCATCATGACCTTGATCATGTTTTTAATCATCATCCTTATTATACTTATGAGGTCACTTATTAGGAAAATGTCCGATCTCACTATAATTGAAGTATTTGAGAGGTACTTTACCTTTATACTTGCCTAAACCTATTCTCAATTTCCTTGAAATCAAATCAATTATTTCATCCTCATCTATATTTGAAATGTCATCTTCTTTGGAATTATTACCTTGGAACTTCTTCATCTTCATTATAGTCTTGAAATTTACTTCCTTCTTTGGTGGTATATCATCATTCTTCTTCATCTCATAGGCAATAAGGATGCCATGCAATTCATCCAACTTTACCTGAGTACTATCATGAATTTCTTCTATAGCAGGTGCTTTAGGATCAAACTTGATGGATAGTGACCTTATTACCTTTTTTACTACAATCACTTCTTCAAGGTTCTCTCTAAGACTTGTAATGATGTTCACAATCTCATCAACCCTCTACATAAAGGATGCCACAAAATCTTCTTCCTTGATCTTGAGACTTTTAGATTACATTTTGTGAGTCTGTAACTTAATAAGCTTAACCTTTTAATCTCCTTCATAAATGATTTGCATTTTTTCCATATCTCTTTAACATATTTACAATGGATTACCTTGGTGAGTTGAGTCTCTACAAGACGACAAATAATAACATTCATTGCCTAGGAATTATTTTCAAACAACTTCTTATCTACAACACTAGATGGGGGAACAGTAAGAATAATAGAACCATCCATAATATATTTTTGTACATCAAACCGTAGAGATATAATTTATGTCCTCATCTTGTCACTCCAAAATGCATAATTGGATCCATTGAACATGAGTGCTTTCTTAGTAGAAAAACCTTCTTGATGACTACACATATTATACCCTAGATCACCTTCAATATGTCAAGCCTTTACCAAACAAACCACTCTGATACTAATTATTAGAGGTATAATCACTGGGGGGTGAATCAGTGAGCCCAAATATTTGAATTTCAATTGTAGTCCTTTAAGCTATTAACCAATCATCATGTATCAACTTGATCAAGTAATCATAAATAATATAGATCATTCATTCAATGCATACACAAGATCAAATACATAACACATAGTTCATGTTGGAAACCCTTATAAGGAATAAAACGCACTGTCAAGCCTAAAACACATAGACTACTATGCTAAAATAAATTACAAATAAGAGAATGGGCAAATCATTTAGAACAACAAACCTTGATCATGTCATCTTAATTAAAGGCCTTTAGTGAAACGCATGTTTCAGAAGGAGCAACTACCCATAAGGAATATCAAGTATTTTAAATCCTCCTTTAAACACTTCCACTTTAGTACTCATGTATTCAACACCTGATGATGGATCTCTATTTATCTAACCTCTACACAAACTCTCTTTATATCTCATACAAACCTCTCACATAGGGATGCCAAAATATATCTCCTTCTTCAGTCTAACTATCCTCATATGCACACTCAGACCTCTTCACATATCCTCAAACTGAAATAACACTTTTTATGACATAAAAAATATAGCCTATAGGTCATAAACATAGTCATCAATATTCTTTGTTCATTAACTCATCAATTGGGAACTCTACCTCTCCTTTGCTCCATAATTATTACATGCACCTTGCACTTCTATCATTAAAGTTTAGAAACCAACACATTTGGCTTCACTATATATAGAGGAATCATGAATTATCAAGTCTAAAACTATTCATTTTCACCCACAAAACATGCTTTCACACTTAGGGCATCTCACATGGGGCATGCTTAAGCGAATTTGACATTCAAATAGGCTTAAGTCACTTTTAGGTCCTATAGAGACCTATTCAACTCTTTGACACTTCTCTGAGAAAACTAAAACATAGAAAAAAATTTAAAATGCATAGATTCATTCAATATGATCTATATGTCCTCCTTAAGTTCTCAAACAACTATTTATAAATGTAGTCATAATTAGCAAACACACAGTTACCTTTTAAGTATTTCTTCATAATATTTATGATTTTTTAATACTTTATAATGTACATAGAGAATCATTATGGATTATACAACATGAAATAATATCTAATTCATCATTAAACATTGAAATAACACTAATACAAGATCAAACATCCTTCCTAGGTTACTTGTAGGATATACACAAAAACATGGTCAAATTTGGATATCAAAATATTTGTTGATATACACTTCGATATATTAAAATACATATTTATAGATGTGCCTTGGAGTCATCTATCACTTTAATTTTTACACCATGAGAAAATTCATCCTTGATCAAAATATATGGTCTAAAAACCATAGACAAATTTTTCCCTTTATTAAATTCAAATATTCAAATGCAAATGGTCATAGTTAAACATATAATAGTTGACCTTATCTTGTGAAATCTATAAAATTTGACTCAACACACTCCATTGATATTTATGGATCAGTCAGTTTTTTATCATATAGTTCTCACCATTTGATCTTGCTCAGAACCCCTATGATCATGACAGTTGGCATCCTCACATGCCTTCTAAGCACTTTATTGTTTAAACATCGAGCACTTGTAAACTTCTCACTAAATACACATCATTGATATGTATTTTTATGAACTCCCATGAAGTATAGGTCTTTGGAAGAAGCTTGATCTTTATATCTACACAACATTAAACATTATACATTTGGCATCATCTCATTTCCTATTTAATCGTGGAGCAACATGCTCCATCGATGATGTTTAAACTTTAACTTATTAAAAAATGACCAAGTATGGGAACCTTGCTTATCTACCTGGAAGGCCAACTTTGCACAGTCATATCTTTTACCTCACTCGCTCGCATGTTCTCCAATTTTGACCATATGATCTCTTTACATAGGATAATCCAACCATGTGAAAAAATACTCTTGGAGCCATCACATGTGTGAGATATAATAACATTAAAATGATTACTCATATTTTTAAACCATAGAGCCAACAATGTCAAGAATTTCGTAGAAGGACAACTTTGCACATGCATATCTTTTGATTCACTTCAGTGCATGACCCAAAATTTATCTCAAATTAACTAGGCTCAAAACTAAAAAAACCCATATAATCATCTTATTTTGAAATTTCCACACATGAAAGGTATTCCATCACCAAAATACTTACTTGGCTCTTTCTTGCCTCATGTAAGTTTGGTTAATTATGGGAAAATAATGTCAAACTACATGGGAACCCAAATTTGCACCCTCATATCTTTGACTACACTTAGGTGCATGAATTGAGATTTAGCACATAACAACTACATACTAATTTGATCAAAACCATATGACCAACTCCCCCTGACTCATCCACATGAGGCAATTGTGATGTTAGTAAACTACCTACTTAGATTTTCTACCACTATACCCAAACTATCTAGATGAAAACTTTAGACTACTAGATGAATTCGACTCATGCACACAAGCTATCAAATCATCCTTCACCATTTATATGAACCCTTTCACATGATCTAGTCACCATAGTCATCCCTAAACATCTCTAATCATACTAGAAATAATGATCAACCAAGCCTCCTTTCAGTACATTAGGACAAACACATTTCACATTTTGTCATTGTTATATAGGCTATCAAATCAGTTTCTCCACTACCTAGGACACCTCCATGACATCACCATGACATCACTGATAACTCTCCAACATGGTTCTATCTAAAGTTACTCACATAACTTGTTAAAAAATATTTCCACATATGTAGATCCCATAACATATTGATGTGTGTAATAGTTTCAAATAAAAATCAAGTAAAAATGAATCAATTTTTAAAAAAAATTATAATGTGTTTTTCTTCAATCTCAATATCACTAGTCTTAATGAGTATAATCCTCATGTTCTTTTCTTGAGTGATAAAGTCGAAAATATGAGGATTATTGTTTAGACAAAAACTAATGTGTTTTTTTATAGCTAGCATGTCCTCAGCTTAATATGTTTTCTAATAGATAATCCAAGGTGATCCAAACTCTTTAATATTATACAACTCCATAAAAATGAAATTCCAGTTTCGGTGGATAGTAGATGACCAAGGATGCCTCTTGCATTGTTAGAATAGTATTGAAATTTGTTTATGTTTGACAAGATCTAAAGGTACAACTTCTTCACTCATTGCAATGTTGTTGAGACCCTTGATAAGGATCACAACAATACTATATCTGTTTTAATTGAATTAGTTAGAACATTAGAGGGTTATCATTTTCACTATCTTACTAGCAAAGAAACTTGAGTGGAAACAGACCAAAAATATTTTTGTATGCAAAATAATTAAAAAAATGTGTTTTCAAAAGTATTTTTTTAAATGATATCTTGATGAGAAAATAAAAATAGTTAAATTAGCATATGGGGAAAAAATATTATTTTGAAAAAAGTGTTTTTGTGACTACAAGCAAAAAAATATATGCAATTATTAAAAAAATTGAAATGATAGTTAAAATGATTGTCTCAAGGAGAAAATCACTATGCTGTAGTCTCCTCACTTTTATTACTGTTGTTGTTATTATTATTATTATTATTATTATTATTATTATTATTATTATTATTATTATTATTATTATTATTATTATTATTATTATTATTATTATTATTATTATTATTATTATTATTATTATTATTACTACTACTATTCTTATTATTATTATCGATTCACATACATCTAGTATTTGACATTCCCACACAGATTCACAAAGTTAATCTAGATAGGTAATACTATAACCAAATTTTAACAATGAATACTACAAAAGTGCATACCTACTAAATATAACCAAAATTATTTTGGGAAATATTGGGTTGAGGTGTGTTTGATCTATAGGCTCTCTGATATATGAATCCATAGTCATAAATAATGAACAAAACCAAAGGGTACTAACTATGGAGGTTTCCACTATCATACAGATACACTATGTTATCTCTAGGGTACATAGAACGTAACATTTTGGGACCAATCACTTATCCCTATATCACATAATGTAATGGTTGAGGGGATCCCTATTTTTCCATAACAAATGCTAGAATCTTCTTGTTAGTGCCCAAAATTATATGAATAAATTGTCACCTTAGTGATTTTAAGTGCATAAATTATTTAGCCCATTTCCTATTTGTGAGTGCTCACCCAAGGTCAAGAGATCCTATTTTCACCTAAAATGATTCACTATAATAACAACAATAGCAGCAAGAACCTAGCTATGACCCCTCTTTCATCCTAGAAACCATCATAACCTTCATTGTATTTATTTAGTATCAAATTTTTTAGAGAATGTATATGAAATCTATCAGAAGGATGAAGGAAGCTTCCAGAAGCTCAACAAGTACACGTTCAAAGAGTCCCCTAGCCTTTTATGGAATCCATTAAACTATACATCAATGATGATTTTGCATTTTATTGACTTAATGACAATAACCTAGATGTAGCAATTTTTGATGCATCATGGGATGTCAAATTATAAGCAAAATTCTAAAAGGAACACTCACTCTGTAGCATGCCATGTGTTAAAATGGCACTTGTCCAAGGCACCCATCTCTATTGTCATAACTTTAAGCTATGTCATTAGATGAAAGAAGGGCACTTCATGCATGACACTTGACTAAAATCTACTAGACCCAAAAACTACCATGTGGCATCATCCTAAGAACTCATGAGTAAGTCTATTAAAATCCAAGCCTCCATGGGATCCCAGTATAATCCATTATTCCAAGAGATGATGTTGTATGTCCCAATCATAACTTGAGCATATTTTGGGATGTCACGTGCCTCATTTGGATGCACCTTAGATAAATGTGGAATCTCCCTATCTATCAAATCCAAGACTTGTGAGAGCCTTCCAAGATTGATACATGGAAGAACCCAGACCATCTGATCCAAACATCAATGGTGTGTAATTATCCAATGCCCCTTCTAAGAGTGAAATTATCCCTATAAAAGATAAGTGCCTTGCCCATGCTACTCTTATCTAATAATCCAAAAGGCTCTTTCAAGATCCCATCAAGAAGACACATGTCCCCACTAGACATATAAGATGATGCCACGTGCTTCTACGATTGATGCGTATTGACACTAACTCACATCTAATCTAAAACGTTTGAGAGATCTAGATGATGACATGTGTCATCATTATAGAGATGCACCCTAAGATTGATAAATTACCTTGAATAATGATGCATGGCTCCATTTGAACCACATGATTAATGTAAAGATGCTAACAAATATTAATAAGGTTTTTGAAAGCTATCATAATGTGATATGTGTCCAACAAAGATTTTGATGGCTTATGAAAGAGACACCCATCTGAGAAGGGTATTGATTTTTCATGAAAGTGACAAGTGGCACTCTCACAACCAACTAAATTAAAGGGTACTTCCTAATAAATCACAATAAATAGAAAGGTGCCACATGGCACATTATAAATGGGTCATCACATCAATATGCATCCTAAGAGCCAAAGAGCAACATAAAGTAACACATGTCTATATTTAAGCCAACTAAGTGACTTAGTCACATTTAATCCCCATGAATTCCTAGTTAGATCAGATGTGACATACCACATGTCAAGAGATGGTAGTATTTAGCTTTAAAGCTAAAATTTATGGCTCTTTTATACACGAAAAAGAATTCAAAGTGTATAAGAAGGTCTTAATAGAAATTTTCTAGTGATGAAAGAAAGTGATCAAAGAACACTTCCAAGGATTTTTAGTGAGAAGGAAGTAGAGATTCCATGAAGAAATGGTTCAAAATGGAGAAACAAAATTTCCAAGGAAATCAGAGGCTACGATCTATAAGGATAGGGTGGCCCATTTCAATCATATATTCCAAATAATTATGGATCATTGTTTACCTCTATTATAACTAGAGTATTCTAATACAATCATCATAAGGTAATGGGATTTATTTGGCATGCACAAGAGGAAGGGTAGTTATCTAGAAGATTCTAGTTTTGTAAATTATTAATGGGAGATCATGGCCAAGAAGTTGCACAAAATAAAAATGGTTTCTTTGGCCTTCACCACTAATATTTGCTTTCTAGATTATGCAAAAGGCATCTCTATCCACGAAATCAAAAAATTGTTACAAATATTCATCATTCCTTGTAGAGGTAGTTACCATAATGATTTTCTTACAAGGCATGAACTTTCATGTGTGATCAAGGCCATCTTCTAGCTGAAGAATATTCATTGAATATTTTGGGTGAAATAAGTGTATAAATAGAGGGATTCTCCTCTATTCTAAGGGTTAGTTTTTTATCTTTAACTTTATCAAAGTATAGGCTCTTCCAAATTTTAGGATCGATGTTGTTTGTATTTTGTCTCTCTTGATAAGGTGGTTGAAGATAAACAACCATTATCCAACTCTGAGCACATGTCTATATGTCTCCCATGCCCAACATGGAGCAAATCCACCATGCTTGTGTCCATGGCAATATTTTGAAACTCTGATGTATGTAAGATCCATTTTAAAGATAATGGAGAGTAATTGTGGTTATTACTATTTTATGTTGATGAAGTGTGGTAATATGGTTTGCAAATGTTGTTGATTGGATATCTTATTCTATGGTCATTATTGGTTGTCATCTTGGGGTTAGAGCCAGATTATAAATCCCATTCTACATTATGTTTTGAAATATGTTGTTGAATAACTTAATAGGGTACCCTAAGTTTATGTATTCAATATGAAAAAGTATTTTACATTATATCTTTAGTGTATGTTATAAGTTTTTAGGGATCATTTGGATACTTGCATTGTATTGGCACTAATGGATCCAAATTACTTCTGGTAGTTCCCCTTAGCTTGTTAGTGATTTTTTTGCATCTTTGCATTAAGTTATGTCATGAATGTTGCAAGAATACTTGTTATTTTTAAACCACCAACACACCACCCTCTTTTTATAACTACGAACTTGTCCTACCCTATTCTACCCTACAAATAATACACCCTTTACATATTATAAATGTTATTCCCTGTAGATGCATAAATATTGTATACTTAAAATGTGTCTATATTTTTTGATTTAGAGACCTAGCACTAAATTTTTTCATTCACCTCATGTTGTTGAAAATTATTTACAATGAATATTATAGTAACTTTCTCATCTATCTTTAGTAGCTTGTATGTGACCTAGTGAATTTAATCACTCTATGTGGCAACCCTTCCTCAGTGGATTTAACAAGTTTGGTTATGCCCTGGATGTATTTGTGTCTCATTATGCCAATAATCCCCATGTATTTTGAATTTTATAATCACTCTATGTGATCAAGTTATCCTTCAAGTCTTCTCATTGTGATTTAGGTAGAGCTGGAAGTAGCAGGGAGTTAACCATAACATCTGTTGATGCCTCTCAATCATTATCTACATCTGGTCCATTATAAATGCCAAACCCTACCCTAGATATAATGGCATATTAGTGGGTTTTTCATCTATTTTTTATATTTTATTCAAGTGTGTAAGGTTAAACATAAGAGGTGTACAACTGGGATCCAATAATTTTTTGACACCATTAATGAGGACCTTGTCACCCATGTAACTGAGGACTCTTTCAGAGAGCTATTGCCAATTTTTAAATTCTCTACCTACCTTTGTAATGATTTAATTATATTTTACTCATCAATACCATAACACTCATTTGGAATCATTGTTAGGGAAATAAAAGACACCCATGACACTTGGGTTGTTGGGGACACTTCTTAAGATCTATAAGTATTTCATGTTGTGAATTTCTTTACTATTATTTTCTACATATAAACTATCTTGTTCATCAATACTAAAACACTCCACTAGTCACATCCTAAGAATTTTAAGAATTGATAATTTGATTTCTACTATGGTTTTCTAAAGAGCTATTAAAATTACATGTTGGAAGGTGTTTTCCCCTTTTGAACATAATTTTAAAAATTTTAGTGTCTTTGTGCTATTATCTCATCACTAAACTTAGTAAAGTATGTTTTCAACATGTAGCATAATTAGTGTGTTAACTAATATATTCTATAATTTTTATATTAGTGGAGACTCTAATTTTATCACCTAGTTTCAAGGAATATCTATGCCTATTTTAAATATATTCATTATATCTTTGATTCTTCTTTCTTGTTTGCAAAGCTGGAAGGATTGAGATCATCCTTCAAAGGTGACTCATCAAGACAAATTATCTCACCCTTAAGTATTCATCAAATAAGAAGGAGATAAGTTTGGAGGCCAATTGAAGGGCAATGTTCATCTACTAAAGAGTATCTAGATTGTAAATATTATGATAATATTATTATTTTTTTAAAATCCCCATTGTTGAGGAATTTCATAGATCTCTTAGTCATTATAAAACTTATAGTCCCATTATTATCTAGCTCCTTCTCAACCAATTGAATCCCCTCCTAAGTTTGATCCAAAATTCCACCTCATTCACCCCCTCACATCCCTTTACCATTTTTTTCTTCAACCTCCTATTAAACCAATCATGAGGCATAAAAAATAAAATGAGAATGAAAATAATAAATTATGCATTCCTAGATTTAGACATATCAATTTTGATGACATGGAAGGTTATCCTAATGAGGTCTTGAATGAAGTAAGGAACTGCCTTCCAAAATTTCATGAGAATAATGCAGTAAGTGGTGATCAGCACTTGAGAGCTTTTCATAATATCATTGAAGACTATGAGGTTAAGCATGAGGATGTGTACATTAAGTTGTTTGTGCACATGCTAGAAGAAGATGTACATGAGTGGTTTGATTCACTTCCCCTTGGATTCATTAATTCATGGGAAGAAATGAAGAACATTTTTGGAATTTAGTATGGTGATAGAGTTTACCCATGGTTTCTCTTGGATGAGTTTGAAAACATCAAAAATAACCTTAGTGAATACATGTAGGAATTTAATACAATATTCAACAAAGATATGATGCAATCACATAAAAACATCATACCAAGTGATACAATGTGACTGATAAAGTATTGTGAGGCCCTTGATAATAAGGATGTGTACTACTTGAGGGATAAGGCTCCCACAAACATATGAATGGAATTTAATATGGCTATACAAATTGAGAATATCATAAAGGCTATTGAAAATCCCATGAAAGAGTGGGCTAATGTAAATCTGGTCAATTTTGAAAAAATGTAGTCTACTAAGATGGCCAATCTTGATGAAACTATTAATAATTTGACTTCTATTATGAAAGAGATATATTAAAAGATGGATAGGGATGAGAAGGGGATCCATCATGGGTCTAAAATTCAAGAAAGAGCCCCAAATATGAATCAATCACAAGGAAGGCCTTCTTTCCATAATTCAAATAAAGGCAGAGGGAATAGGCTTGCACATGATGAAAGAATAGATAAAAATTAGAATAGAGGGGCTATAAATGAAGTTCCTGATCTATTAAATGCCAAAGTAAATGTGGTTAGTTGTGACATTGATAGTGATTCGTATGACAAGTGTTTCCTTCCCCATCCCCCATGTGATACTACTGAACTAATTGATGAAGATGCAAATGAACCTAATCAAGGCACTCAAAATGTAGGTTATTACTGATTCTATTCATACAGATCTTGTACAAGTCCTTACAATAGGGTTTTATTACTATTTTTATATACTATTTAAAAGATCAAGCTAGTAAATGAATATATAAGAGCTATGTGATGATTCCCAAAGGCTTTAATTTTTAATCATACTCACATAAACAAATAATATCAGCACTAGAATCATTATTTCAATTTCATAAGACTATAACAGTAGTCAAAAGGAACTGAACTACTACTAACTTTTTAATGCAAGGTTACAAGATCAAGTGTAAGAGTAGTAAGATTGTGCATATTGTTTTATATCAAGACAAATTATCTTGATAAGTTAATATTCATTTAATAGTGATACCAAGCATATACAAGGACATAAGTGTCTTATGAAGACCTAAATATCATTAAAATATAGGCATAGATGTATCCCGACAAGGCTACAATGACCTAAAGGAAAGTCATAATGGTGAATGCAAGTTTATTTAACATGATGTATAATTTGGAATGTTGAATTCAGTCTATTCAAATTGAAAATAATGTCAAATTTGAATGTGGTGTGGTAAACATTTGAACCACCTCATTAGAACATAGTAGCACATTTAGGAAATGACAATTTTTTCACATGTAAAAACTTCACAAGAAGTTGTTTTATATAATAAAATATGAATAAGCAAGTGCTAGAAAAAAATTGATTTTATAGATTAAAATCTAAATCAGCAAGTTTTTTAACTGATTTCCATCCAAATTCATATGAATACATGAAGTACCGGTCACATAAGTCATTACATATAACTAATTATCATTATTTATGTATGTAATACAATGGATTTTGTGAGACATACCATTAAATTGAAAAAATAAGATCTCATACTCCACCTTCAAAATCTACATTTGGTTCTCATATATGGCAACTATTCATTCATACTTTAATTGTATAACACTCATAGTCTTTGCCCTTGTGTCATAGAGTGATTTTATTTAGGCATGGGAAAATTTAAGGTTGACAAACATTATTTCAACATCCATCTTCAAATCCCTCAATGTGAGAAGTTTATAGTGTAACTTCTTGACCTATATGCTATTCTCATCTAGTGCACCTTTCAACTTCTTAACCTTCATCCTTGCACTATGAAGAAGCTTAGACAAAAATTACTTTTTCCTCTTGAGTGATTTCTTTAGATCCACTAGTGACAACTACAAACCAAGATGTTCTTATACACCCATTACGTTATCAGATATCATCCTCTTAAGATGTTCTTCTATGTCCTCACAAAATTGGGAAGCTACATTCTCATCTTGATTCTAGACTTTGTCTACAAATATACATGTGAAATTCAATAATAAAATTCACCTTTCTAGCAGTGATAAAGAAGAAAAACTAGTCATAAATGAGGGTCCATGAGACTAATGTTTTGTTTGAGAATATGAAAAATCTAAGAAGATCCAATTTTTTTATATTATGAATAATTTCCTTAGGAATAATTTTATAAATTAAATTAAAATAATGAAAATAATAAATTATTCCATTACTGACAAATGAGGAAAATAGGTAAGTGAAATCAAAAGTATTGGATATTACACTGACTAATGATGAATGTCTAAAATAATTACAAACAGCAAAAACCAAGATAGAATACCATTATTATTTACCCATGCCATGGAAATTTTAATTTACTAGATTGTTGAATTACTTATTTCCCGTCCTCTACTTCCTCAAACCACAAACTACAGATGTTGACATCTATTGTGCTAATTAATTTAATAGATAAACACATGATATGAGAAAAAATAAGATAAAATATAAAATCCATGCATACAAATCTTATTTTTTTGCATCCATCACAAACCATAAACAAAAAAATTGTATTGAAATCTTGTGTCTAAATAATATGTTTGAGAACACATCATACATGTCATATATATTATGCTAAAATGTATGTATATAAATAATAATGTCCAAGGTAGTTACTGCAAGGTAATATCAATGTTCATGCCCTGGCTATGAACCCTCTTCAAGAGGATAAATAAGTGGAAGTGGTCAACCAATGAATACACATATATTCATATGTAACCTTGCCATGAATCCACCTATATTTGAAAATTAAAATGTGTAAGTTAGAAATCTTAATGAAAATCAAGATTAAGAAACCAACATGAAGAATATACTTGTTAGTTTGGTAAATAACAAGTGACTATCATACCTCCAATAAATGTTTTATAATGATTAGGACTGTGCAACTTCATATCTATTAAAATCCTATATGCAATAAAAATACACAACATTATAAAACTATTTAATGGTAGAGTTCAATGAAAGGTATGGGAATAATGAACAATGTGTATAAGATGTAGTTATTGTAAGAAGTATAATATCAATTTATGAGGTAACCTATCATTTTTAATTTATTTTTTTATGGTTCCCCAGATGAATACTTATACCATTCCACAAAAGGATTTCCCTCAAAGGAATGTGATTGTCATTACTAAAGTGAGATTGAGGGTCATCTCTCTAAAAATAAATGGTGATTATTATATAAATATCAATGTTAATATTGATTAAGTTAAATTGTACTTAAATTTAGTTTTGTGAAAACCATTTAATAGAATGCATCTAACCTGAGGTCCACTATTGTATGCACCATTTTTTTCTCCACTTATTCTCTTTCTCACTCAATTTTTTGAGTATATTCTCTTCATTTAATGCAAGCTTCCCTTCTCTATGCCATGTTTTCACTCGAATCATATACAATCATCTCATAATTTATAGCCTTCAAGGCTATCTCACTAAGATAACATAAGTTAGAGACATTCTCTTTGGCTAGCCATCATCGTTCCAATATGTCTCTCTTGTTGATCATCTAGTTTTTTAATAGTCTCTCTATTGGCCTTGTTTGTGTTTTCATTTTTATGTTTGCTCTTCCCTTTGGCTTCCATTTCCCACTTCTAACATGCCCTAAGGGCCTTATTCGAATGAGTTTTTGACCATGAATATTAAAATGGTGAGATTTAAGTCTATCTCATGACCATAATGGATGACCACCATTAGCACTAAATATGTCACACGGCCTAAACAAGTAAAGGTGCACATTATGCCTTATAATGCCTAAATCTATGATACTTTACTCATTTTCATACTATCATTTAATAAGGATTTCAGTTTTAATCATAAATCGATAAACAAAAAATAATGTACTCAAAGACAATAAAATTTTCTTACAACATTTGGTTCCTTCTCCATTTTAGATTAGAAAGCATCTGAAAGCTAATCAACATCCTCATCAATGTTATATAACTCTACCTCCTATCAAAAAGGTTAACATATATATGTCACTCTCAACATATATGGAGCAATCGACATGTATGAGCATGGAAAAGTTAAGATAAAGTACAAAAATATGCACATTTGTAGGGACAAAGTCCTTATGTAGGTGAGTATCAGCCACATCCACATGGCTTCACTCTACCCTATCAAACTAGAACAAAAAAAATGAAAAACATATGGTGTGTCAAAATTAGCTTAATGTTGACTATTGTAAGAGGTAAACAATTAACATTTTTTTTAAATGAGGAGTGATCAAACATTAAATGAAACTAAACATTCTCTTACATACCATGAGATACGATCCTTGGCCACTTCATGAACAACGTTTTCACGTTCAGTATGTTCCACACCCTTATCCTAAAATATTAAACAAGATGAAAAAAATCAAAATATGGATGTAAAGTTTAAAAATATTGAACATTTGACATGTGGGAAGAATATTAAATTAGGCATGGAAAATACATAATACATTAATAAAATTACACATGTTGTCCCCTGATCTACATCTTTATTTACATAATTTATCTTGCACTAGAATTCTACCCTTGGTTATTTACAGATATGGGATGGTTATTTCAAAATAGTGGGAATACCATCCCCAATGGTTGATGCTCCATCTAAAACCCTTGTTCAATATCCAAAGAATGGAGGGGAACATCTAAACTGAGACTGTGCATGTAATGAGTACTTCACACTGACTCCTTTCTCCAAATACAATGGATGCCATAACAAATTAACATAAAAAATAAAGAATAAAACTCAAATTCACATTTGAGTGTATTAGTTGAAATTTCATACAATTTATTCATTCTTAGCGTAAATTTATTTAGGTAATTGTCTTATTTCTAGTCATCCATATTAAATATAGAGTAGCCAACTTTCATAGTATTAGTTTCCAACATATAATAATTTGCATACAAACTAGTTTACAAAATGATTTTTGACACTCACCCTTACCTTTGAAATGCTTAAATAATTCATTGTATTAGTCCCTAGGAGAGTAGAATGGCATGTCAGTAGAAAGTAAAAGCTAAGTAGTTGGCATTGTAACATAAAATTCATGGAGTAGTAGGGAAATCATTATTCATGAAATTAACATCCTATATTGAAAGCATATATTACAATATTATAAAAAGGAAATATACATATGAGAAGACATCAAAGTAATTATAATGTAACATTCCAAAGCAAGGATTGTGTTTTCACATTATAGAAACATAACATACCAATTGATTTGGAAACACTATACAAATATGGAAATAATATATGTGGAAATTCAAGGACAAGGTAATATAAAAAATTTATGAATTAAATTAGATAAATAAAATGTAGTAGATACATTAGATTTTTTAAAACGTTAAAAGAATCAAAACGTGCTTCTTGTAAATTTTGAAGGTTAGCAATGCTATTTTTAAAGAAAGCAATATCAAGTCCATGGATATTATATGAAAAAATATTATTTTAACTTAGAGATTATTTCAAAGAGGTTGATGGCAATAATTAATAAGATAAATGAATATTTTGATTGATGAAGTAAACAATAATAAGTATACATTATATATTACAATGGGTTTAGGGTAAACATGGATTGACACACTCTTAAAAAGTGTAATTCTACACAAATACATACAAATATGATAAGAGTAATCCTTTAAAAGTACTTAAAAACACACACACATGATTACCCCATCAGAAGGAACTATGAAGCTTCACCCACACACCTCCTAAACTAAAATGGAGTTAATTTAGGTAGTTGTAAGGATAAATACACATGAATCAATGAAAACTTGAACAACATCTTGGAATTTGTTAATAATAAATTAAAAATAATTGACAAAGTCCTTTTGGTGAACTCCAAGTATGAAAAGTAAAAATGGTAATTATATATGCCAACAAATAAGGTATGGTTTTTCCCATTTATATTAATGAAATCAAAGCATAAATGGTATATTTTAAAAAATTCATGTTTATCATGGAAATAAAACTTAGTATATGTAGGATTTTCATAACATAAATTTGACACAACATCAATTAGACAAAAATTTACAGACATAACATGTAATAGAGAAAAGCATAATTATTTTATTAAAAAAAAATTAAGTACATGAATTCAAACTATTATTACTTAAAAACTAATGTTATGAAATGAAATTAACATGCACAATATTGGTTATACACCATTTAATTGCGATTCATTATTATTCACATCTAACATTGTTTATTGTGAAACCTACACATAACTAGCAAATGGGAAAACCATCCTTAGATTTATAAATAAATAAATAAAAATTAGTAGATCATTATTGACATCACTCAATAATTCTACAACAATGTATGCTATTTGAAATAAAGGTTTCATTGATCTAGAAAATAAAAACTTACATGATAGGAATCTAACTAATTATAAAGCTTCATGCTTAAATCATGGACAAACACAGGGCATGTATAAAAATAAATATACTTGTATATTGAATAATGGTTTACTAAAATCAAAAATAGAGTTCAAGATATTAAAAATGAGAAATACTACAGAGGCTCCTAAAATAATATACCATACACCAAAACTTATGTACCATACACCCTGTTCTAAAGTTCTTTTTGTCAAATTCCTTGTCTCAAAATTCATCTCCCATAGAATGGACTACTAACATAATATTATTTTTTTGGACATTATCTCAAAAAAAATGTATGAATTTTCCATTAATAACCTAGGAAAAAATATGTCAGCAGTCTTCGATCTTCTTCCATCCATCTATGCTCAAGGTATCTCCCTCTACCTTATATCCATTAGGGATCAAATTGTAAATGACATAGAATTTAGCCTTTGGCATTTAGATAAATCATAGTATTAGGTTCATGATATGGATAAGGATGCCCCACTATGCCCCATGAAGAATGATAAAATGAAAAGGAAACATTATAAAAAATATGCATGGTTAGGAATCATCTCTATGCCACTATATGTGCATGTCATGTAGGTGGTGATATTTACATGGATAGTCAATGGTCATGATTAGTGATACATGTTGATTAATAGTTGGTAGAAATGTCAGTAGTATCCTTATTTTGTAGTTAGTTAGTGGTCATAGTTAGCTGGTAATAGCATTGACGATTTAGTGGCAGGCAAAATTAATTGGTGGTGTGGTTGAGCTGTTTCAAAATTAGAATACTTGTTGATACCAACACATATGTTGTTTGGGCATTCATATTAAGCTCATCCATTTTTATAGTTTATTATGTTTCTCATATAATATATATTTATTATTTGTAGTTAATTTATAGTGTTTTTCCCCTAAATTATTTAGGTTTAAAATTGTTTGATATTATAAATTATGATTTGTAATGTTCAAGGATAGGTTGACAATTTTTTTTTAAATTTTATTCTTGTTATAGTCAATAATGTTCAAGTATTTAGTTTTTTTTATTGTTATGAATACATTAAGTATTAAGTTTTAGTTTTCTATAATTTATCTATGTATTTATATTTCTAAGTTTATTTTGTCCATTATGTAATAAGAGGATAATTTCTTCATTTCACTTATAATGTTTTAGGTTTCGGATTAGATATTAGGGTATCATTTTTAGTTCTTATTCATATGCCTATTGTAATAGTATTTTATGTAATTAATTTTAATATAGTATAATTATTCCATAATACTAAAATTTATATATTTTTATATTATCAATGTTCATAATCGCATCACAATCAATCTTGTGCTTAAATTCATCTAT
>JARHVA010001694.1:2482500-2497500 GCA_037957365.1 Torreya grandis | reverse complement strand
TGACCTTAAAAGTAGTAATTAAAATTTTATTTTTATTTGTTTATGTTTTAATAAATTTTTATATGATGAACCATGATAAATGTATGACATCTTTTATTCAAATTTGAATACGTGCACATGTGCCTATGTGTGTTGATAGAGTTATTTACAAGATGAAAACTCACCAATAAAACCCAAGGTGAATGGGAGACTATTGAAACAAAAAAAATTAATATTTTATATTGAGGAGATGATACCTATAAAATTGAATTATTAAATGTATCGATTTAAAAAAAAATCAATTGATTTAATGCTTAAATATTGATTTTATTTCAAATGAAAATTTTATTACATGTTTTATTTATTTTTTTATTTAAAATATTTATTTTGCATAGTTATAATATTTATTTATATTTGAGTTTAATATTATAATAGGTATTTTTCCATTAATTAAATTGAATAGTTTTTTTAATATATAATATTTATTTTCATATAATTTTGATGTAATGAAGTAATTGTTAATTATTTACAATTTAATTAATCATTTAATTTACAATTTTTATTGTTAATAAAAAATTGATAGATTTGTCAGTTATTTTGCATATTTTGGTAGTAATTAACATAATTGTATAATGGTTATATAAGGAATGGTAAATTCATATAATTGACTTTAAATCCTTTAAGGTGTTTATATTTTAGGATTTGATTCTAAATATTTTATCTATCACATTAATTTATAAATAATACTAATGATTTATTTAAAAAAGACAATCTGAAATTATGTTTTCTAATATATCATTAATTTGTGATGGCCAAATCAATGCATAGTTATGTATTTATTTTTGAGATGTATTATAATGTGTAATAGTTTGATTATATAGAATGCAATGAAGTTAGGACAAATCAATGTCATAAATATTATGGATTTTAATTTATAGTTATGTTCATTATTTTATCAAACATCTATAGCTTCCTTTAAAATTTGTTTTACAATATAGTTGTTTTATTAAGGAACTTAAAAAAATTAACAATTAAAAATAGTGATTTTGTTATAAATTATGTTTGTTGTTATTCTTTTCCATTATTTGTCTAATTAGTTTTAGAGTCATTTAATTAGGTTTTGTATAGTTAACATAGTTAGAATTATTGTATATTTAGTTTTAGACTTGTCTAAATTGACATATGTTGCGTTTTTTGTGTTTTTAAATAGTTGTTGGATATCTGACCCATGTTTTTATTAAGATTTATTATGTATTGGGTGATTCAAATAGTTCAATGAAAACTACATATTGCTTTAATAGATGTGACATGTCATAGAACTTTGTACATGTATTTACATGGGCTACTTTGAGTTCATCAATGAAATACAATGTCATTACCCCTCAACATCATTACCCAATATACTTTGTAATATTTTGTCACTTGTATATTCTGTATTGCCATGCCTTTCTCCAGTAGTTTGTCATTTTTCAAGCTCACCATGAAACATAATATCTCACATTTTCAAAACACATTGCCACACTATGTGAAGGAACATAAAAACTCATTTTCCACTATCACCTCTATAAAACATATTAAATTGTTATTTATTAATAATTTTTGAAAGAAATGTTATTGTGTGTGTGTGCGTGTGGGGTCAGTACTCATGGGTTTTGAGTATGATTTTATTATTTATCATAGTACCATTGTGGTTGGTGAGAGCATGTATAAAATGGTTGGGATTTGAACCTTGAACAAATAAATTACCAAAAATTGGGAGCATTGGTGGTCATGGTAGCTACTTTACCTTTCTTCTATTCACCAAATAAAGAGAAATAAGCACTATTGTTACATATATAATAGTTTTTGTTAGTGATACTAAGAATTTGAATTATAAAATCTTTGAAATATCTATATCCATATCTATTTACATATGGCACTGTACATCAATTGATTAAATTATATAAGAGCTATCTTTTTAAAGTAAGCCTATTCAAGTTTTTGTCTAATTAGTTTTATTATATAATTAGGTTTTGTATAGTTAGCACAATTAGATATTTTGTCTATTTAGTATTATACTTGTCTAAATTGACACTTAATGTATTCTTTGGCTTTTTAAAGGAGTTGTTGGATATCTTGCCTATGTTTTCAATGAGATGACACCTATTTCAATTGTGTATTATGTAATTGAAATAGTTTAGTGAATGTTACAATTTTATTTTATAGATGTGACATGTCGTTGAACTTTGTACATGTATTTGCATGGCCTTCTTTGTGTTTATCATTGTAATACCCCTATCATTGCCCCTCACCATCACTATTCAACACACCTTTAAATATTTCATGCTTATATATTCTATATGGCCATGCCCTTCCACACCACTTTTATATTGCTCAAGTTCACCATAAAACAAAATGTGTCCTCCCCGTATAACATATTGACACAATGTATGAAGAACACACAACCTTATTTTCCACTGTCACCTCTATAAAAAAAAGTAGATTATTATTTCTTAAAGCTATATGAAAAAAATTGAGCCATGGTTACTGGACATAGGTTTCTAGTGAAGCATGACTATTTATTTACACTTTTTTACTTTACAAATCTTGACTTTACTGAAACAGAAACTTAAATCCCTTCCAACATAACTTTTACCTTTGTGGTAACTACTAGTAATGATTAAGGTGTGAAGTAATTGTAGAATTATTAATAAATAATACTAACCACATAAATTTCCAAGGAAATTTTTAATGATGAAACCCATTTGCATTAAATTTAGAATTCACTATATGATCATGGAGGAAAATAATTTTATCATAGTCAATATATGGCACGTAAAATCCTTAGCAGGTTTAGGTGCAAATTTATTTGAGTAAATTTTAGGTTTTAGCTTCCTGAACAAGTGACCACTAAATTGATCTTTGAATTGGAAGGATTAAGTTAGACATTAAAAAAAAGAAACATTATTAATAAATTTATTTGACATTATGCAGGTGATCAATTCTATTGGATAAACTCTGGAATAGATTGATTGGAAAATTTATTACTGACACAAATCAACAAATAGGATATGACATTTGTAAGTAGAATTTGATTTCATATTTCATCTTTATTAACAATAAATCCATTAAACCTAAAATTATAAACACTATTTATTCTCCTTAAATAATGTTAGCAATGATGACATAATGAAAAGTGATCATTTAACCTCATATGACATAGGCCATTAATGAACATTTTTTTTGGGTAACTGTACTAGGATATAACATGCCATCATAGTACTCTAGAATATTAAAAATGTAATTTTTATAGAGCGTGTTATTTATACCAAAAAATATTACTCTCAAAAGTGTGAATCATCTGGTTGGAATTTTTATTTTCATTTCGATAGGGATTTTTGTTGTTGAAATTCCAAAAAAAAAGTTATCAAATGATTCTTCAATAGATGAAAGAATAGGTCACATGATTTAGGCTTAGACATAAATCCCAGTGTCATAGCTCCCAGATTAAAAGATAAAGTTAGACCCCATTTGTGATTGTATGATTCATGGCATGATGGAATATCAAGGTATTCTATATTATCTACTTTAATAAATTCAAATATCAAAGTTAGTATTGGAACACTACACCAAAAAACTATTATTAATGAATATAACAATACAAGAGGTTATACATTAAGGTTGTTGGTTGTTATACATGGCTCAAACACTTCATTGGAAGAAATATCAGTTTAAAACATGGTATCAAAACATTAGAATAATACCTGATAATTTATGGTAGGTAATATAGAATGAAAAATATCTGATACACAAAATAAATTGTAAGCACTGGTTGTCATTATAAAAGGAGGTAGATGTTTGTATTTTGGAGGTCGAGTGGAGAAATAAGAAGGCTCTAATAAAGGAGGATCTAGTGCCTTCCATCCATATATGGTTGTTGGATGATTCAAATTAATAGTCATGTCCCATCCATTAAGAGGTTGAATCATAGTGTCAGAAGGGCCCACTGAGATCCCCAATGGGAAGGACCAACATATACTTTACAATGTCGTAACAATAATGTTCATCCCTCTTATGTTAGAGGAAGATATAATTGGTTAAATTGAAGGGAGTGGCTCCATCAATATTTGGGCATCAGAGGTGGTGGGTCCTATGGCAAATGGTCTGGGGAGATGTGGCTCATAGTATAAGGGAACACTCTCCTAGTGATTGAGCAAATCTTGAATATGCATTATCTCCATAAAAACTTTATTTTTTTAGACTTTTACATGAATGTATTCTAAAATATTATACAAAAACCTTATTTTTAATAGTGAAATGACAAGAAAATTCCTCATTATTAAAAAAAATAGAATTTATAGAATTCCATAACAGAAACAAAATAAAAACTATAAATAAATTTGATATAAAATCAATAGAACCCGAGAAATTAGTAGAGTCCCAAAAAATGGCCAAGCACCATGAGAAAGGATCACAATGGTAGCGTTAAAATATGATATGTATCCAATGCCATGTAGCTTACGATTTGGGGCACAACATGAAGGTGTGCTTGAAAGAATCTAGATAGTTACTAGTTAGGCACTTGGTTTGAGTAATTCTAATATAATAAACATGCTCCCATAGAAGAAGGCCTTGATGAATTAGAAAAAAAATAAAATGATCTAGATTTGTCTCATGCTTGGTCATCCAAAGTTGGTCGATTCAGGCAATCCATGTCTTTGGTAAGGAATTAAGGATCCAACACATATTAAAATTATAAAGAGTAGATGAATAGGGTCTCATCACTTTATATAAGAAGTATGGAAGGAAATTCTCCAAGTGGGTATTATAATTCCACCTCCAATCATTTTATCACACATGTGGAGGTTACAAATCTCACTTGTGCAACATGACATTTGACATTAACTCTTGAATGTATAGTAAACTTGGTAAGTTGGAATTACTTAACATGAATTTTTATTTTAGCATAAGTCAAGGTTACCAATCATGCACTAAAATAAAAACCCTTATAGTATGAATTCCTTTTTAAAAAATCCTCAAATATTTTATACCAGGTAATATTGTCAATAAAAAGATAATATCAATCATAATGGGAGACCACTAGAGAGTATGGTCATGAAAAGAAAGATCACTATGAAATCCATCTCTAACAAAGTTTAAATGGGGGTTGATACCTTCAAAATATTCTTAGATACTCTAAGGCATGAACAATCCTTAAATTTTTATCGAAGAAAAAATAATTATATGAGTACATAAACAAATATTTTCCAACTCGATCTAGATGATATACCATGGTGTAGAAGGATTTTCCAAGACTCATTACCTTTGATGGATCTAACCACCCATTTATCACATAAAATAATGATGTATATAAATTTCAATAATTATGATACCTCCTTTATCATGAGGAAGACAATAAATATTTAAGTTGACCAAGTGGAATCCATATACTTTATTACAATTGGACCAAATAAAATCTCTGACAATTTTGTCCAACTTATCATAGGAATCTTTAGAGGCGTATAATAGGAAGAATAGTAAATATTAGTAGCACTCATAGTTTTAGTGCACATCTGAAACTTCCCTAAGAGAAATGTTTGATTACTCAATATTCCACCTTTTTCTCCTCTTTATTTATGACATACTATTGTAATTATGTATGGGAAATTGAATTATTCACCTTTGTTGATCCATTTAAATTTAATAAGATGAAACTAATCTAGCATGGGCATCATACTCTATATAAAGCATTAGATTTTGATCCACTGTAAATAGGTTCTAGAGGATATATAAAATATGAGAAGATAATGCATAGCCTATTTGAAATGTATTCTTATTCGTCCAAATCAAGGAATGTGCCATTTTTAAAATGCCCATTGATGAGTTAAGAGAATCGACCATGAAGCACAATGCCTCAGATGAAACCCCACTCAACATTATGAGCAAAAATATAACTCAAATCTTTTACAAGTAGGACATCTAATATTGGGGCAAGGGATAACCTTGATGAATGGATAAATCAAGGCCAATCTAGTAAGATTTAAGCCCATTTATTGTGAGACACATTGAGGTATTTGAAAAGAGGGTTTGGATAACCAAAAGAAATAATTGGCCAATGCCAAGAACCTAAACCATGGTCAACATGAAAGGCCATTCAATCCTATCATAAACCTTCTAAAAATCGAGTTTGATAAAAATGGTTCCCTAACAAGAGACTCTCACCCATTCCATTCCTTCCCACCAATAAATAAGGTTTTCAAGAATATATTTGCCTTTGATAAACCTAGTTTATTTTAATCTAATAATGGTATGAATAATAAGTCATAGATAGTAGGTAAGATCTTTAATGATGATCTTATAAGGCACCTTAAGCAATGTGATCAGACACTAGTAGATAATAAGTACTAGGTCATCCACTTTAGAAATGATTTTAATGTTACTTTGACTAATAATGGAACTTAATCATTTTATTTTTAGAGCTTCTAGGTAGACATGGAGCAGGTTGACCGTAATGAACTCCCAAATGGATTTGTAAAATTTGCAAGGAAAATGATCAATGACTAGAGATTTGTCATTACTCATGTTTTGAAATCCCTAAGAGAGATCGTGGAGAGTCATATCACATCTGAAAGATTATAATCCATCAATTTTAGTTTACAAAGAACCACATCAAGGCATTCTTATTTTTAGGAAACTAGACACTTCACAATAACAAATAATCACAAACATAAAACAAGCTCTCAAGAACAGAGATAACTAAAATAGATAAAATAAACATTCATGAGACAAAACACTAGATAAATGTGTTAAAACCTTAGCAAAGATAAGTAAACATCCACAATGTAAGAAATCAGGATATATTAGCTCCAAGATGAACAAATTACATGTGAACTCATCATACATTACATCTAACTAGGCACTTTATAGATATAAATAATCACTAATAGAATACAAGTCTATAAGAATAGAGGTAATTTAAATAGATAGAATAAACACGCATGAGAGAAAATACCATAGTTATGTGGTAAAACCTTAGCAAACCTAATAAAACATTCATAATGCAAGATATTAGATTTTATTAAATTTCATATAAATAGATTACATGTGAAATCCATAAAGATAAATACACCTAATTTACAAATCACTATTAGGATTCCTCCTCCTAAAAATACTATGGAGAAATACCAATAGGACCTTCCTCCCTAAAAATAGAATTTGGTAGAATTTGACTTACTAGAAATAGGTGTTTAACTCGTTAAATTTTTACTTTAGGGGTATTTCCCCTGGACATCCTTATAATAGTAATTGTGGGTGGGGGGATGGGGGATGGGAAGAGTGGGCAGGGAAGAGGCAGGTGTTCCACACCCACCCACACCACTCCCACACTTCCTCCCACCCACCCCCTAGGAAGGAGGTGGGTGTTCCACACCCATACCATTACCCCGACCCCCCTTCCCCTACCTCCCCCACCATTTGGAAGTGCGATACAAACCACACCTTAAAGGGATCCAACATTTAACCTTATTGTCACATAATCTCCACCTTGACAATAATTTATGCTTGATATCTTCCCAACCAACTCAACACCTTTTTTGAAATCCATGTGAAGGCAAACACCATTTTAGCTTCTTTAATAATACTAGTTTACTGAACATATCACCTCTATTTTCCTTTGTCTAAACCTTTCAAGTGCTACTTTTCCTTAATGAATCACCTGTCTATTAAGATGGTACTTTACTGCAATATTATTTATGCTACTATGATAATCTAGATCCTTTGCCAATAAATTACACTCTGACTATTATAGAATACCTTCATTTTGTATTACTCTCTTTCAAATGCACCCAATAAGCCTTTCAACCAAATTGCCTCCTAACAAGGATGATAACCAGCCATATATTTTACATCAATAGTTGATGCAACAATAGTATTTTCAATCTTTGACATCCAATTAATAGGTCCATTTACAAATGTAAAAATGTAACTAAATATTGATCTTCTTTTATCCAGATTTTCTTGTAAAATCAGAATCAACATATCCATAAATAAAATCACTGGATCTTGATCAAATATTTAGTGTGCACATTGTAATGTGCTCTTGTTCCACAATACTTTAATTAATAAGTGGAAGTAAATAATTTGTAAGTGATTTTTACTCATGTAACATCACATTAGGATAAGAGTTTATTGAAGGATATTAGGAGATTTGGATAAAGAAGATCTCCTAGATTTTAGGAGACATTTTCACCTATTTATGTAACCTGGTATTCATTCAATAATTGTGTTATTGAGATTGATCAACCAAATGTATTGTGCTCTACACATATCAGAGCCTTTCACTCTTTTCTATTAATAGGGTAAATCCAATAAGTGGTATCAAAGCAGGGCCCTCCCGGACCTCTCTGAAATAAGGAGGGAGACAATGGGAATGCATTGTGGACCATGTGCAAACCTTGTTGTTTTTAATTCCTATATTTGTTTATTTTTTGTGTGATTTACAATGGGTAGTAGTATGGACTATGTGTAATCCCATTGTGAATTGTTTGTTCATGATGTTTTAGTTGTTTTTGTGAGCACTTACACTGGTTATATTTAAAGCAGATTTGAGCAAATTAGAAATCTTAAATGATCTTATTTTTAAAGGATTCATCTATGTGAATTGGAATTCATTTGTAGTAAGGTGCATTTTTGGAACTCTCAGCAATCAAGTTCTCCGTGCTCCATTTGCAAGATAGGTCTAGTCGTATGAGTTTCCTATAGAAAGCTTCGAACCCATGACCATCTGCATGAATAAGTTGGTTTTGACTCCAGATTGGATGCATTAAAAGAACATTTGCACTGGATTTGGATTTCTACATCATGTAGCATCCCAATGCTTGACGTCCTCCTTGGAACTTGGCGAGCTCCTGCATCATCGAGTCTCCGAGGGGTGCTTTAGTAAGGTTCTGATAAACATCAGTGGGTCCAATTTCATCTATAACCGAACTCTATTGATGCACCATTTTATTCACTATTTAATGACCTTCATTTCTCTCTGCCATCCCTCTGATCTCCTCAGCTTCTACAGATCCTAACCACTGCCATCGTTCCTGCTACCCTCAACTCTGTAGCACTATCCTCTTCCATTTGGCCTGTGTCATCCTGCAGTACATACGGCTCCATTCACCAAGCTCACCACAATCGATCTCCTCCAAATCAATTTTTTAAACGACCTCGGTCTACAGATTGAGCAGTTTTTACCTATATGGCATTTTATGATTGCTTTGTGAAGATTGATATTCTCCCATATAGTAGCTCTAAAATGGCTCCTGCTCCTCCTTACACGATCCTTCCTGCAGACTCTCCTCACACCTCGACATCAAGACCGGGCCTCACAATGGCAATCTCTCTACAACAAGCTTCTATCAAGATACACGACAATCTCGCTTGCAATTCGTAGTCAAAATCCTAAAATGAGTTATAGATTTATTTAATTTTTAATGTGCTGGTCTTTGGAAAAATTAAAAAGTAATATTTACATCCGGAGGAAATCAAGGGTTTGATCCATAATAAAATCTTCGATGAAATTTTATTTTAAGAAATTTATTTTAATAAGGAATTTCTTAATAGAAAATGAAAAGGGGGATTATTTAAAGGAGAAGATATTTAATTAGAAAATATCTTTTTAAGATAGATTTTTGAAAATTTGTATAAGAAGAATAATATTGTCAAAAAGGGAGATAGAAGGTATTTTTTGTGACAAATTTTGTAAGGAGAAGCTTATTTTGGGAAGAGAAATTGTAAGGGGTCATTAAAGGGGGGAATTTTCATAAATGAGGTCAATACTCTTGAATGTGACATTCTCTCCCATGCATAGATTAAAAGGGGGGAATGATAGAATATTTAGTGTGCACATTGTAATCTGCTCTTGTTCCACATTAATTTAATTATTTAATGGAAATAAATAATTTGTAAGTGATTGTTAGTCATCTAACATCACATTAGGATAAGATTTTATTGAAGGATATTAGGATATTTGAATAAGGAAGATCTCCTAGATTTTAGGGGACATTTATCCCTATTTATGTACCCTGGTATTCATTTAATAATTATGTTATTGAGATTGGTCGACCAAATATATTATGCTATGCACATTGACCATTAGTGGGGTAAATCTAATAGATCTAATGTAAGTGATGCAATAGGCACTTGTGTCTCACAAGTAACAAAACACCGACTTTATTATTTCCCAATGTTTTTTTACCTGGATTTGTCATATATCTACTGACAACTCCAACTACATGTGAAATGTCTGGCCTTGTACATACCATAGCATACATTAAACTTCATATTTCACTAGCATATGGTACATAAGACATATCCTCTTTTTATTCATCACTACTAGGACATAAACTTGAAGAAATTTTTAAATGGGAAGCAAAATGGATACTAATTGGTTTCACATTCTTCATATCAAATCTAGTTAGTATCCCCCTAGACCCCATGCAATAATAGTAGGGGTTGTTTCCCCCCACAGGCTTTCCATATAAAGAAGTGGGCTACAAACTGTACCACAAAAAGATCTAACACTTGAAAGCCTCGAGTCCTTTCAACTTATTCCCCTAAACTTGAAACATTATGGTAAAAAAAAAAGAAAAAAGAGATGTTAGAAAGAGAACTGAGTCATAGATGTGCTGATTTAATGGCCTTCATCCGGTCTCTAGCATGTTTATATCTGGCTCTTTTCTCATTCATTGACTCAAAGATCAATGTTTGGGGTGCAATCAATGGAGAAAAAGTAGGGATTCTCGCATGGAAGATTCAAACGGATTTTATTGTTTTGTCTTCTAGTACAAGCAGTTAATCGGTGTCATCTTTTTATGACGGGCCAGGGATGTAACTCATCTCTTTATGGCGCAATATGGATCCCTACTTTGTACTCTTCAGTAAAACGTCCATATTTATTATGGAGCTTAAGTAAAGTACATGTAAACATATTTGTCAGGCAAATGGCACTTGTATTCGCTTTTCAACGATAAGATTTTGTATAAGATAATCTACCAAACAATTTAGAGTTAAAATTCTATCAATTCTATTTAGACACCCTGCGGGAAGGGTTGAAACTTTAAACCAGGAAATGTATTCGGCAAAATGTAGAAAACAAAGCTAAGTGCCACTCGCACTGCCACTGTTTTTATATTTCACTCATGTATCGTATTCTTGCAGGGTAGTCCCATGGACGACACCTATACGTCTGGTAGACATTATTAAAAGGTATTTCATTTTCATTTCATTTCCATTCACAAATGTTTTCCCTGTTTCACATTAGGAAGTGTCGCCGAAAAGAAGACGCACGTTCGAAGCAGGATTGGAATCCAACACACTCGTAAGGGAAGCCCTGTTTCCAAATGCTTGAGCCTGGGATACATAGTAAGTACTTCAGAGATACCTCAGATATACCTCAACCAGATTATTTGGATTTCCTTATACAATTAAAAATCAATAGCATTAGGTAGTATTGAATCTTGATGCAGGCAATAGGCAACGCTAGTTTCTGACAGGTGATATGCCCTTGCCCTAAATGTTGTCTTTGTTTCCCACAATCGATAAATAATCGACAAGGTACTTACTGTAAGTTTTATATTGTTAAAATCTATACAAATAAAACAAGTGTACAAAGGCAGATTTATTGCCAGCGTGCAACAACACTACAAACACGATAGAAATATGGTAATCTTACATGTAAGTGTTTTAACAGTTGATTGCACGCACAAGATAGTATCTTTTAATAAAACAGCCATCTCCCATAATTTTAAGAGGATATTTTCAAAAATTAGTACCTTAGGATATTCCACGGAAAAATCAAAATGACATACCAATATTCCCCCTAATCCATAATCAAGTCTGCTAAACTACCGATAGTAATAAAACACTTGAAAAGCAAAGACAGCTAAACAACCACGTAAACCAGCACGAAGCTCAAGAACAAGACAAAATGTCCTTACCACATGAGCGGCATAATCAACAACTCCTTTGTAAAAACGGCTCACTACTTTTGCTAAGGAGGCATCTGAAAGCTTCCACTTATAAACACATTTTCTTCTTTATTTTTCATTTTTTTCGAATTCGGCTTGGTACCTAGACTGTTTGTTTTAATATAGATTGAGTCTCCTTATAAACGTTTTGGCAGTACAATTTGTGTCTTCACCCCACATGGCGAGGTAAGTCAAGAATTGAATTCCTAATCAGAACTACCTCTACATACTACCAAGGCCAAGTAAACTATACTCTGGGACCTTACAAAGACAATTTTAATTATAATACTAAACTAAAATTAAAGCCACAACCATTAGAAATATCCTTTATCCCAAGTATTTGGCCTCTAATATCGAATCCTTATATAATAAAAAATTGAAAAGGGTTAAATTACTAGACATAGAGAGAGACCACCTTGCGTATGATATTAACCAATCTATCTAATACTATAAGTAAAATAGTGAAGGCTGATAATCAATAATCACTCATAAAAATATAGATCCACCAAGAAAACCTTTAATATATTATTTAAGGAGCCCAACAAGGTAGATGCCAAACACAATTCTTACCGCCCCAAACAAGATGGAAGGAAATATCATATGCTTGGTCACATAAGATGAAATTGGATTATCTAGTTGAACCATTTTGTAAACACAACAACTATGCCAAACACGATTATTACCCCCAAAACAAGATGGAAGGAAATATCATAACCATGGTTGCATAAGATGAAATTGGATTATCTAGTTGAACCATTATGTGAATGTAATAATTGACTAGAAAATGGGATCTAAAGTCAATAAAGAAAATAAATAACTATCAATGTACATATATATTTAAACTTGGTCAATGCACTTAAAAAGTAAAAAAAATAAAAAATCTAACCTAGAGACATGCATAAAGCATCTCTAGCAAAAAATTAATTTAAATAAACTAAGCTATCATTGACAAAAATGAGTGAGAATGCATGAAAAAATAACTAGAAGAGATAGAGGAAATCTTTGATCATATTTTATTGACATTGAAATTTTTCATCAAACTATCAACTTGACTGATATATCCTAGATGAAGTGCATGAATGTCATTTACAAAATGATCTGGAATTATGGGAGACAACACCGGCATCATTGGTGGATGTATGAAGCCATTAGTAAATCCAATGAATTCAATGATATGGGTTTGGATAGAATACTTGTATTTCAGATAAGTCTAGAACGTGATTACCATGTGTTATTGAAGATTTTAATGTGTTTTAAAATAACTTGCACTAGTACATTAGCCAATTTGTTTGATAATTGTCATGGTATGTCTTCATGACAAATGGAATAATTTATATTCCTTTTATTACCACTAGCCTTTGAAAGGGAATGGAAAATGGGAATTATAAATCACATTGCCTCAGACTGTCCTCAAATATTTTCTTCTCTAGAAGAGTAATCATTCAAAGGAGGAGAGACAATCATCTATAATCATAAACATAAAAATAAAATAAAAAATTATAGATAAATTACATTCATCATCTCTATAAAGACAATGATACCTCTTCTATATTTCTTAGTTGATGAGGTCCAAATAAAAATTAATTTATCCTAATTTTCAATCTCATGGAATATACATAACCTGCATATTCAATCATCACAAATAATATGGTGGTTAATTTTAATCTAGTGCTAATATAATCATGTCCTCAATCAACTCACTTGAATTGTCAAGCTATGAGATTAATGTTAATGAAATTATATTGTTTAAAGAATAGTATCATCTATTATTTTAAGACATGTATATTCAAGAAAGCTAGCATAGAACTAAGTGGTCAAAGAGGACAAGTTCACATAACCTATAAGAATTTATTGCAAATATAATCTCTAATAATATGATTGAATTTAATTTTTAGGTTCAAGTAATTGGATTAGAGTATCTGAGGAGTATATACAAAGGGTAAGATGATTTAGATAAATCCTAATATATGTAGTAGTCTAGTCACCATTAGTTACAACCAAGATTTTCTCTTAAATCTACATTCTAGTGGATATAAATAAATCTCATATGAAGAGAATAGAGCCAAATATGGGGTATATCTCTCATTCATCATTAGGATACTAAATCATATTTAATTAGGAGGTAAGACTAAAATTAGCCCCTCGTTAAAGTGGATAAAACACGAACTCAACCTCTACAATAGCATTTAGAATGTTTCGATTACATTGAACCACCTATTTAAGTAAGATAATTTGAATGCCCTAAATATGTGCCATATAAACCTCACCCAAATGAGGTTCCCATAATTTTAATCCATATAGAGTTATGGGCTTCACAAGTGAGTCGAAAGGTTTCATCTTAAGAAGAATGTCATGAAAAATAGTTAGAAATCATTTCCTTTCTAAACCAATTAGTGAAGAACACCCATACAAAGACATGAGAGATTATAAAATTTTAATTTAAAAGGTCAAAAAAATGAGATACCCAAAAGTATAAGATGTTACTATATAAAAAGGTTCATGAAGGAGAAATGTAGTTAAGCCATATAATATTTGCTAGTGTTGAAAACTATAATATTAGTCTTACTTAGTTTCACTAAAAACTAACACATGAATATAATCAAGTTATATTTGGAAACTATCAAGAAAAAATACCAAAAAAATCAAATCATCCATCAAAATAAGTAAATATATCATTTAACATAATGTAGAATATGTGTATTATTAGCATGTGATGTCCTATGAAAAATTTCTCTAGCTCATGAATGTAAGTCCCAAATAAATTTGGGGGGAGAGGGAAAACATGTTTAACTCAAATTTGACTTTAAATTGGATTGGATAATCCATTAAGTGTGTGAAATCTATCAATAAAATTGTAGTCCAAACAAAGACCTCCCACTAAGAAACATACAACTTGGATCACTAATAATGCAACTACAAATAGATACACTAAAATTATCGCTTCCAATCCTTTGAAATGATATAGATTTGATAGTAGGATTTGAAAAAAGATTTACATTGAAAAATAAATTGCCAGGGTATTCTATAT
>JARHVA010001694.1:2467500-2477500 GCA_037957365.1 Torreya grandis | reverse complement strand
CTCATAAGGTTTCAATCTTTAGATTTAGATTTCCTTGATCATATCAGGGTTATGGGGGAATCACACTAGTACTATGATAGAAACAACATGTTACCACACATGCAGTAAATTTTACAACAATAAATAGTAAAATTATGAGTCATAATGTAAGTGGAGTTCTAAGAATAACAAAATAGAGTGGTAATTCCAAAAAAAAGGATAAATATTTTAAAGAAAATAATTGCATGTGTTTTTAATTTTTGTTACTTGTAGAACAAATCTCTAAAATCATAGATTATAATTATATGATGTGTGTGATTTGAACTATTTTGTACATTATATATATTTATGTATGTATTTGAAACCTGAATTCACATCAAGATTCTACAAAATGTGAAGAGTATCTTTTATGTTTATAATGAAAGGCTAGAATATGAAGAAATACAACTTAATAACTATTTGGAATTTATATATAAACACCTTATATCATTAATAAATCATTCAAATCTTTCCATGTCTATCATTTGGTATTAGATTAGCCAATCATCTGGTAGATACTTGTTTGAAGAAAAACACAGTAGAATAATACAAGAAGATAAATAGCACACATAGAGAAAAGTAGAAGTAAGAAACTTTTGTATTCATCTGGTCTATATGTAATAGAAAGAAGGATCAAATCCTAAAGAATAATTTTAAAGCATGAAAGTTGAGCAAAGAAGTGATGCCAGAATAAAATATGACCTACAGATTTTTATGCAACATACAATGACCTAAAATACTTGATCATAGGCATGATAACTTTTTTGAAACAAATTACAATGAGCCATATCCATTTTGAGTACAATTCCAAGCATAAGCTAAGTTTCAACATCTAGAAGCATTTCCTGAATTTGAAGAAAAGGAAAACATATAAAAAGTAGAAGGCTACATTTCAATAAGCATGTTGATCAAGAGCATGTGATAGAGAAGCTGAGCAAAGTATACAACAAAGGGCCCTCTTTCTAAGAATTGAAATAAGGAGGAAAAGTTTCAATAAGTTACACTATTTTATAAAGAATTTTGAATCAAAATCATCTTAATTTGATTATAAAATTGTGTACAAATAAAAGTTAAAAAATCAAATATGTATGCACCTAAATTCCTCTTGTCCAATGCCCGGCTCCTTACAGGGCCAAATTTTACTATGTGGAAGATTAATATGTGAATTATTATTAATCTTAAATAATTATGGGTCATCATCACTAGAATGATGACCCATCCAACTGGAGTTAATAAGTGCACAAAATATGACAATTTAAATGCAAAATCCCTCATGTTGATCACACTTAGTATCTTCGATGAGGTTCAAAATCACATTCGACATGTATCAACGTCAACAAAGAGTTGGGACATTTTATCTACCATATATGACAAAAATAATTACATAAATATACTTCATCTCTAGTTAGAGATTCATACTCCCAGTATGAAAAATGATGAGAAAGTTGATGAATTCTTATGATGAGTAATAAAACTAAAAGATAAATTTATTGAACTTGGAAAAATGATTGAGGATAATCTATTGGTTTCTATCAAACTAAGATCTCTCCCCTCTCAATTTTTTATATTTGTCATGACACTAAACAACGCAAAGCAAGTAGTGTATTTTAAAGAACTAGTGAATCTGTTTCAACAAAAAGAAGCCATCCAGTCTATAAAAGAAGAGTCCAAGGATAAAACCCTGATCTCTAAGTAATGTGGTCCAAAATTATAAAAAAGACCACCAAATAAAACACAACAATAATTTAAATCTAAAAATGCAAAAATATGGTGTCACATTTTCCGTACCAATACACATGATACTAATAGTTGTTGGTATAATGCATTGACACAAGGCCAATCCAATCAAGAGGGAACATTAGCTAGAGATGAGTCACATAAGTAAAAGCGATGTATTTGATGATAGAATTAGTGTAGACATATACTAGCATGATATCAACATCATGATGAATGTAAAGAGGAGGTACCCAAAAAAATGAAATAACACACATAATGACATTGTTCTTGTCTTCAAAACCTCATCACACATGAGAAAAGTTTGCTTGATTGACTCTAGTGCTATAAATAATATGAGAGGATGTAAGGAACTATTTGAATCACTAATAACTCAAACCATTGGAAATCAAGTTTGAATTGTAGATGATAAAGACTATGTTATAGAAGGAATTAGCATAGTCACCATTCCTCTTAGGACGTAACACTATACTCTCATAGAGGTATCATATATCCTTAGCTCGGTAAGAAATATCTTATCTATAAGTCATCTCTTGAATCATAGGGTTAAGGTAGAGTTCATGATTAATAATTTCACAAAATCCTATCTCTTCTCATGAGATGGTCAATTCATTGCTAAAGCTTTTTTTAAGGATCAATTATTTTCCCTAGATGTTTTATTTGATGTTAATTGTCTTTCTGACTCTATGATAAAATCTATAACATTATTTATATGGGCACTTTCTTTTTGGTTATTTGTACCAACTCAGCTCTAAGACCATAGTTCATGGACTTCCTCAACTATTTCATTCATTGCTTGTAGGCCCTAGATGATGTATAAAAAAATAATATAGGGTTCCATTCAAACCAATTTACTCATAAGCCAAGGAATATCTTGATGTGGTACATACCAATCTATGTAGGCCCTTACCTAATTATTTTCAAGGATTCAATTACTTTTAATTGTTCATTGATGATTTTTCTCACAAGATATGGGTATTAGTTTTGAAGAAGAAAAGTGAAGCCTTTACACATTTTAAGGTCTTCTAGTAGTTTGTTGTCACCTAGTTAGGGGGCCTCTTTTACTTCTCCACTTAGATAAAGGGGGGAATTAACATCAAAATAATTTTTGGAATTTTTGGAAAAACAAAACATCAAACAACACCTATTGACTCCCTATACACCACAACTAACTAAAATAGTAAATCAATGCAATAATTTAGTCATGGAGATGGATTATTGCATGATTTCCACTGTGAATTTGGACAACTATAAAGATCTTTCATGAAAAGACATTGTAAGAGGTATTCATTGATCATAAACCTTCAATCTCTCATCTTATATTATTTAGTTGTACATCATATATGCATGTACCTACTAAAAAGAGGAAGAATATTGAACCAAAGACACTCCAATGCCTTCTATTGGGGTATATTACTACCTCAAAATCAAGTCATCTCATAGATCCTAAGATAAAGAAGATATATAAAATTTGAGATGTGGTTTGTGATTATTCATCATCTTACTCATTATCATAGAAAGATCTAGATCATACCACCTTGCATAGATTATTCCCATAGTTAGATGATGAGAATGAAGAATCTTCTCACAAATAAGGTGAGATGAAAGGAGAGTTGTTCATTGACCTTGAATATCTAAAAGATAATTCTTCATAAAATTAGAAATAACATCGATGTCCAAAATGGGTAAAGAGCACCATCAAGGACTCACACCTAAACTCTAATCTAGATACTTCATCAAGAGTTTAGACCAAAAGATAGGTAAGATAAGAAGTTAATCTTGCATTGATGAGTTTAGTAGTTGACAACATCAAACTAGAGAAAGTTCAAGAGGCTTTATGTCAAACTTAATGGAAAAAGGCCAAGGATTCTGAATACAATGCCCTCATCAAAAATAGGATGTGGGAACTTGTCGATCTTCTTATATTAAATAAATCCATTGGTTACAAGTGGATTTTCAAGATAAAATACAAGGTAAATGGATCCATTACCAGATATAACGTATGACTTTTTAAAAATGGATATGCTCAACAAGAAGGAAATGAATATGAGGGGACCTTTTCACCCATTACAAAGATCAAGACCATCAAAGTTACACGTAGGACAAAAATGGTGGAAGCTTCATTACAAGGATGTGAAAAGTGCATTTCTGAATGGTGATCTTAAATAATAAGGGTACATGACTTGACCAAAAGGCTTCATTGATGAACAACGTCCACATAATGTATGTCATCAAATTAAGTCCCTTTATGAACTCAATCAAATACCAAGGGCATGGTACATAAATATTGATGATTATCTATTGCATCATAGATTTATTTGTTTCCCCTTAGATACAAATTTATATTTTAAGAAGGTAGGCACACATATTGTTATTCTTGTTTTGTATGTGGACAATCATGTGATCATAGGAAGTTCATATTTTCTTATTAAAGAAGCAAAGAATGAATTGAAGAAATCCTTTGACATGAAAGATTTAGGGCTAATTCATTATTGACTTGGCTTGGAGATATTGCAAAATAAGAATCATATTTTGTCTCATAAATTAAGTATGAAAAGATGTTCCTACATAAATACAAAATGATAGTTTATAAACCAATTTCAACTCTAATGGAGAAAGGTTTTTAATATCTCATTTTTTGGAGTCACTTCAAGTGGATGAAACTCACTACAAGTAGCTTGTTGGGAGTCTCATTTATTTGAATTATACTATACAATACATAAGTTTTACTATCAACTATATTTCAAGATTCATAAAAGAGCTAAATAAATCTCATTGGGTTACAGTGAAGCATGTTTTGAGATATGTCCAAGGCATAATTGTTTATGGTCTATAATACAAGAAGAACTCAAATTTTTTCTTGTAGGGATACAAAGACTCTGACTATAATAGATAAGTTGATGATAGGAAATCAACTTCTAGATATACATTTCATCTTTGATCTAGTCCAATTTCATGGATTAGTAAAAATAAATATGTAATTTATCTCTTATCCATAAAGGTATAATATGATGTCTCACAAAGATCTATGTGTGAGATAATTTGGTTACATCAATTTATGTCTGACATAAAAATTCCTAAAGATTAGCCACCCTTTATTTTTTATGATAATTAGGGTGAGTTAAAGCTTATCAAAAATAAAATATTTTATGAGTGGACCAAACACATTGAGGTTTAGTGCCACTATATTTAAGAACAGATTTTAAACCACCACATTCAAATCTAATATTGCCAAAAAGATTCATAGGTAAAATATATGCTCACCAAGTCACTTGGCAAGGTGAAATTTGATCTATTTTGGTGGTATATTTATAAAAATAATGTAATAAAGGGGGAATGTTAGTGTAGCATTGATATTACATTATTTTTGATAGTGTTTAGCATAGTTAGGTACATCATTTTTTTTGTTAGTGTTGCAATCGGTAGTTAAACAATAGGTTATTCAACTGAATAACTAATTAGAATTTTTATATAAACACCTTCTATCATATAATAAATCATCCAAAGATTTTAAATTCTATTATCTCTATAGAATAATAAATATCAAGGTAAATAATACACAAATGAAGTGATAAAATTCGTAAGCACCATGAAGTGTAATGGGTTTATCATAGATGATATATAGCAATAGATATGAATGATTGAACATTAGGTGTTAAACAAAATGAGTTCATGACATAACTATGACACATCATTATGAATATCAAAACACTTTTCCATTATTCATGATAATTCAAGGAATAATAGAGACATAAAAATTGACTATCCAATTGAATTCATTTGTCAATATCTTCAGGATGCAACATTTATATATTATGTATATTATTCATTTGGAAATGCTTCATTTACTATTATTTAGTGTGATGTATACTACACACTTAATTTTTTTTGAAATACTTCATATTATATGTTATGGAAAAATGTAATATCGATAAATGCTACTACCATATCTATCTTAGATAGATATATGTAAATGACATAGAGGGATATCATTATCAAGGTGTATATTTTACTTACATCATATATATAATATAATACAAAGGCCTTGGAAATGATATCTCTCAACATATTCTATATAAATTTATCTAAAATAAGTATGCTAATTAATAACTACACAAATTTTATTTAATATTATATGAGACATTAATAAAAATATAATATAACATTAAATATTTAGAAATTTTTTAATGTTATCGTTCTTTACATTCCCAAACAAAACTAATGAAAGAAAAAATAAGAAAGAAAATAAAAGGAGGAAAAAATAAAGAAAATAATTAATGGTTCAATATCTAATTTGCTCTTCAATTTTTCAATCTATTCACATATATGTAAAGTATAAAACCATTCCTATCTTTAATGGAAAATATTTATACAATTTTTTTTTTTTAATTAAAATTAGTTTACGTGATCCATATAAGTGTTTTAAAAAATAATGGATTATTAACTTCTTGTTATTATATCAAATGAGGTAATCTTTTTTTATTTAACAATTGTGTGACATTTCAAATAAAATAATTTTATTGATTTTTTTAGGGAAATACATAAAATAGGCCATAGAGAGGGCACATCATGTGATTAGTTAATTTATCTAAGAAATATTTTCTAAACATTATCATTAATTTTAATTAAATAAATTTGAAAACATCGCAAAGCACATTGTCCACTTGTAGATTGAGGATATAAATTCAACTAAAATTTAACAAGGGTGCATAATGCCATGTACCTATAGGTATTAAAATTTATATCATATAGAATTTTTTATTTTAGGAATTGAAACTCTAATCATCCTAACTTGGACAAAAAAATAGGCTAGGAAAGAAAAATGTTAAGTTAATTAACTAGACAACAATACATTACAAAAAAAACACCAATGAAAATTAAGTAATGGATAGAATATTAAAATTTCATAAAAACACTATATACCCTTCAATACAAATATTTATTCTAGTTACATATATATATATATATATATATATATATATATATATATATATATATATATATATATATATATATATATATATATATATATATATATATATATATATATATATATAATTCATGTTTATCAATGTCCAATGCAAACATGAACCATTTTAAAACAAACTTAATTTCAAAGTTTGGAAATTATATAATGAGTAATGTTGAAAATAACCCTGATACATTAATTGTTGTGTCCAAAATGGAGTCATACATGGTTGTTTTATAAATTTCACTTTTATAATTGAATGAATTTTTTGACAATGATTATATTCATTGGTTGAGCTTGAATTATGGTGTTTCCTAATCACCGTGTCTATTAAATTATTGTATGTTCATGTTCACCATGTCATTACTATTGGTGATTTTAGATAGGGTGATTACACAAATCATGACCACTCACATTTTCCTATAAATACCTTTTTGTGATTTTTATTGATTATTAATTTTCTTTATTTTACCCTAAAACACAACATAAAAACTTGAAATTAATAGATTTGAACTGATCACATTGCATATAAAGAAAAAACATACTTGGGTGAGTATGAAAATTTAAAAACAAGTATTTTTAACACTCTATAATTTAAATAAATGAGATAAACCTACCTAAGTGAATATTCTCATATATGATAATGGAGCTCGTGATGGCCACAATTATCAATAATAATGGACCAAATATAGTCACAAATATGGGACCCCTCCTACAAATACACCATGACATGACATAAAATGATATCCCAAATGCCACAATTCCTTACCAAATTTTGCATAACTTGATAAAAATATTATTATATATTATCAAAGATATATAAAAATAGTAACTAAACTTAGTAAAAATGAATTTTGTGTCTTTCATCATTAATATCTAATCTATTTATAAATAATTTCGTAAAGAGGGTTTTTAATATTAACTAATAAATTGGGGGCCCTCCAAAATTATCTTTACCAATTAGTTGAATAAAAAAGTAAATTATATCTTCAATATAACTAAAAAACAATACTTTACAAAAATCAATATCAAATTAATAAAATGGTTTTCCAAAATCCTCTCTGCATCTATCATGGACTTCAAAAGGATGAAAAATCTAAAAATTATCTTAGTTTATAGTTGACACACTGAGTATATTATAGTCAAAATATTGATATCCCACCCTAAAGCCCACCTTAAAGGATGCTTTCATTCAAAAATTGAAGTAAGCACCCCAGATTGTATAATCACTAGAAAACACATTATATAGACAAAACTCACCAGCAAATTTAAAAATATAACCACTACAAAACAAAATGTGTTTTAATTTGCTTAATTTTTGAAATAAAATGAACCTAATTAAAATATTCAATAACATAAAGTAGTGAATATTTAATCTTCAAAGCTTCACCATAATAATCTTCCCATAAAACACTTAATATATTATGAAAAATGAAAGATATTTATACTAAAAATAATGCCAAATAACTTTTAATGTACACAATGTGCATATGCACATATAATACTATCCATAATCTGTATACAATTTCTTTACACAGATATGGATGATAAAGTATGAACATTATTTCCAAACTCATGTAGTTATAAAGCCTAAGTTGAATAGGGAAATTAGACCCATAATCAATTTTTTTTAATGTTGGAAATGAATATCACTACTTAAAAAATATCTCATTCCTTTACAATTATTATATATGTATAAGTAGGTCACCATTAAAATAAGAATAATAACATGAAAGATAGTACAAATAAGAAACATGAACATAGTTATATTATTTTACCTATAAAATTTAAATGATTGAAATAATACTCTTTTTAACAAAGGTAGACTGTAAAATTCATGATGAATACCAAGATATCAACCATCACAAATAGTTTAAGTCAATAATCCAACATAATTTTAACCTATAAATAACTTGGCACATTTGATAACCTTATCTTAGGTAAAAAAGAGTCAAAATTATTCCAATTCGATAAAAGGCCATGTACCACAATTCCTCTACAAAACCACAACATAAAACACATTAAACGGATTTAAATTATAAATATGGAAATATTTTTAACCCAAAAAGGAAATAATTTTATATTCACAACTAACTCTGGCATTTGGTTTGCTTTCAATTTATTGTTCTCCTAGGTGATTCCAATAGTCATAGAAAACTGAAAGAAAATCAGAATTGGAGGTGTGTGGTAGTCAGGAAATCATTTGAAAAATTCTTGAAGAAGAGGAGAATTTGAAAGGATATTTCATACTTTAAGTTGGTAGCTTTTTTTTTACAACTTTGTTTTTATATAACGAAGAGAGATACTACAATATTTCAATGTGGACCAAAACCATTACTATAAGGAAATGAAGGCATCATATTATATAGCATCTGCAAAAAAATAGACCCAACTTAGTATTTGACAAAAAATAAAATAAAAAAGATGGATAAATTAACCAAAGTCAAATGTTTTGTAGGATGTTGAAATATGAGAGCAAATGCAGTAGTGGTTGATAGAAGAGAGGCTGAAATCAAAACATGTGATAAAGTTTTTGTAGAGAGTGGTTGGTGTCATAGGGAGGTGATAGAGAGAGCATGGGACCAATAAGGTAAATAAGTTAGGGGAGTACGAGCTAAGAGTGTAGGTATAGATCAATATTCAAAAGAGATTGAGTCAAGTGGTTATGGACATAAAATATTCCCAAATGGCACCCTTAATGATGGCTTAAATCATTTTTTCATGGAAATAGCCTATGAAACATAGATATTAAGTCAAATTTGGAGGTAATATATGCTCCCAAATCCTTTAAAAATATAGTTTTCTACCTGAGACAGGGATACAAATATGTCATGTCTTCATTTACCTACCCAAAAAAATGAGATTGATATTTTGAACCCACCTAGATACCAAGTATATGTTCTAGCAAAAGGCTAGTGTCGTTTAAGAAACAATATCAAGTTATAGAAAATTACATGAATCATTGTGTAATATATTGTGTAATATTATGATCTTACCATTAATTCATTAATTTTTAATCATTAGAAATGGACCCTCTAGTACCCTATACTATAGACTCATAAACTGAGAGTTGACAATATTGAAATCAAGCCATCATGACTGATAGTACAAATTCTAGGAATAACAATGACTATGATTCACCTTTAACTTAATTATCTTTATTTATGTGAAGGCATAAATGATAAGATTAAGGGATTATAATTTAGGCAAGAAAATTGTTCACCTTACCCTTGTGATTTTCATAGAATGTGTCCCCAATATATGATAATATTTAATTAT
>JARHVA010001694.1:2427500-2462500 GCA_037957365.1 Torreya grandis | reverse complement strand
TTTTTGCTTTATTTATCTTTGTCAGTGACCTAAGAAGTAAATCTAGTGAAATCCCAACATCATTCACAAATTTTTGAATATTTCATGTTTGGATTGGGTCTTTAAATATTTAACATTATTTTTCATTCCATACACAAACTTTGTATATTATCATGTTATTATATTTCATAATGGGATTAGGGTCCTCCTCATATTTATATTCATCATTCCATTACTCCTAGGTTTTATAAAATCATTTGATTGCATATTATTTTTCATGGTAAGTTATAAAAAATATTCCTCTATTTCACAAATGGAATGAGAATCATATTTAGAGGTTCTTCTCATAGTGATCATTTTTAGAATACTAGTATATTTATCAAAATCAAATTTGAACTTAAGCTGATCATGAAAAATCATGTCAGAGTCTCGATCCTTCATAATCTACATAATATGTATCCAATTCATTTAAGATTCATCTCCTTCAATTTAAGGATCCACGATGGTAATAATGATTGGTTTATATGGTACTTATGTCATTGGTGGAATGCAAGTGATCATAGTGGAATTAGGAAAAATAGATGGTGAAACAAATGTATTGGTAGTGTTAATAGAAATTGGAATGGACATTATGATATCAAGAGTAACCTCCAATGATCATAAAGTTAAAAAATCAAACCTTAAACTTTCACATGTATCCATTGAAGAAATATGCAGCATGAGAGAGGATGAAAAATATGTCATAGTTTAAATCATACTTGTGAATAGCATTAAAAATTTATAAATCACATTATCATTTTGTCTAACTACAGTGGCCATAGGCACTTTCTTAGAAATGGATCTACCATAGATGATACTAGGAAAATGGGTGGAGGAGTGGAAAGTAAAACATCTTATAACATAGTGGTCACTCAAATATAATAATTTGAAGCATTTAGAAAAATTATGATGATAGGACCATAATGGTAACTTTCAATACCTTCAATATTTATCTTCATATATTTTAATCATCTTAACCACTATCATCAAATAGAAACATAGAATCTACTAGTGACATTGGAATAATTTAACTAAGGACATTTGAAACAATTGGCGAGAAAGGAACACTTAAATAAGCAATACGCATAACCTTGTTCATAAAAATATAGATAGGGGTCACAATCAGAGTATTAATAGTCACCATAGTAGATGGAGTAGATAGAGATATAGATACTTATGACATTATTAACACTAAAGTGAACATATAATATATCATTATAGGAAACCCATGTAGACTAGTTTTTACTTCCAAATTTGCGACTATGGCGGTGGTCTATAGATATCAACTTATTAGAAATTCATGATCATTTTTAAATCATTTTTTAAGATTGAGGTGACATAATTAGTCTTGGTGGCCCTGATGAGGATAATATAAAATGATATTTTCCTATATAGTTTATAGATGCTTGGCCACATTATTATCTAGATCTTAATTTTTGACAACTTCCTATTAAAATTTACTAGATAGTGTAATATTTAGTGTGAATTGTTTTCTGATGACTAGGTTTGATATAGAATTTCAAGGGTGTGGGAGGCCATGCTATTTAACGTTAATTTTTATAGAGTCCCCAAATCTTTGAATTAATTTGTTATTTAAATGTTACTCTACTAACATGTCACATATATGGTGAATAAATTTATAAGGCTAAACCATCACTCCTTTAACTCTCAAAATAATATATGTAGGCTAGTACAAGTAGACACCATTTTTTTAATGTATTACCTCATCTCTAATTAGAGTTTTAACATATGGTGGTAATTAATTTTAAAATACATGGGAGGGTAAAAATAGTGGCATATTTCCTATATACACTCCTAGTATTTATACAAATATAATTTACTATATAACACATGAATGAGTGAATAAGAATAACTTGGATATTTGTGAAATTTTACATGTATAAATTATATAATGGCATGCCGAGTGTCTATAATATATGATATCATATAGAAATTACAAAATTCCTTGAATCTATAAATAATTTGTTTACAAATCAAAAGAAATAATCTCACCTAGGTTAGGCTTCTTACTCACATTAATAATCACAACAAGTAAAGGCATCCATAATTTGTTTACATGATCAATTTTTGTAGCACCATACAAACTAATCATTAACAAAATTTCCAAAAGACATAAATGTTTTAATGGTTTAACTATATACATTTTCTTTATTAACCCAATTGGCACTATCCATCGACCAATATTTTAAATTTTTCATTATATTTTTATCTTATATCCATTAGGTGCTGGTAGTCTTGTTTTAGGTAAAATTTGAAGTCACAATTTATAATAATTTTTAAATGCCTTTCTAAAAACATAGGACATTATATTTTTAAAATTGATAGAAAATATCACACCATCCTTAAAAACACACCCAAAAATAGATTACATTTTAATAAATTCAAATTGGATTACTTTAGTCACCATAGTAGTTATTAACCCCACTTGTCTTCTTAAAGAATCAGCTAAATAGTTATATTTTCCTTTATTTTATGCTTCAACACAAAATTATAACCTTCAAATAAAATCACTCACTTTTCATGCCTACTATTCAACTTCTTTTTTGTGTTCACATAGTTCAAAGCTTCATGAGCAGTAAATAGGGTAAACTCCTTAGGCACTAGTTAATGCCTCTAATGTTTTAATGATTTTACAATGGCATAAGATTCAAAATCATACATATAATACTTTTTTTTTACTTGATTTAATTTGTCACTGAAATATGATATTGGCTTCCCTTAATTACTCAATGTAGCACCAATTCCCAAATATGAAGCATCACAGTCAACCTCAAATACTTTGCTAAAATATATCAATGTTAAAATAGGTTTTTTTTAGTTTTATTATTCAATAACTAAAAGCATTATGTTTATACCATTGTTCATGAAAAATTGTTTTCTTTCATATAATTTATTATTGGTGTAACGAGACCACTAAAATTCTTAATAATTGTTTTGTAAAAAGTTTATAAACCATGGAAATTTCTTGCCTTTGTGATGATTTTTGGGATATTCAAAAAGAAATTTCCTATAATGTTTATTCATCCATTCTTACACCATCTACTAAATATACAAATCCAAAAAATACCAAACTATTCTACATAAACTTGCACTTCTTCAAATTTGCATAGATCTTATCTTTTCTTAATAATTCTAATATCATTATGAAATGTTGTAAGTGTTCTTATTTATTATTAATAAATATTAAAAAATCATAAAAATAAACCACCATAAACTTATATAAGCCATCTCTAGTTTTAAATGTTGTATTCCATTCATCTCTTTCATGAATTCAAAAATGATAGTAACCAATCCTTACACCAATCTTGGTAAAATCCTTTGTTCTTACAATAACATCCATCATATAATCTAAATGAGTTTTAGTAAATCTATATTTTATTGTAATTTTATTAATTTATCTACTATCCACATATATCCTACACCCTCTATCTTTTTTTGAAGTTAGCAATGCTTGTGTTGCACATGTACTCATGCTCTCCCTTACTCCACCCTTACTCATTAATTTAGTAACCTACTTATTCATTTTTTTAGCTTCTATTGGACTCATCCTACAAACTACTTGATTTGGTTGAGTTGATGCTAAAATCAAATCAATATGATGTTAGATATCTCTTTTTTTTGGTAAACCACCTAGTGATTCATCAAGTACAACATCTACATATCATTTAAACACTACTACCTTTGCTGGTATTTTCACCACTTTTGTGTCTTGTTTATTCACTACTAATTCATAAGAAGAAACTATCATCTTCATATATTTAATAAATTCTTTTGTAGTCAGCATGCTTTTAAACAATCATTTTTCTTTAAAAGGTAAAAAAACTATATTCATACAACCTTAATAAAAACTTTGTGTTCTTTGTTCGATCATGAATTGTTTTTATATTAAATTACCATGGCCTTCAAGTTAATACATGACATGCATCCAATATTATAAAATCACACCATATTTCATCCTTGTAAATTTTACCTATATAAAAATAGATTAATTACCTTTTATCTACTATAAATCCATTCCCTTTATTAAACCATGAAATATGATAAGGATCAAGATTATTTTCATACTTCAAACCTATGTTATCAATCATATCATTAGAAACCATATTTTCACAACTACCACCATTTATAATTACTTTTTTATATCTTACCTCTTGAAGCACACCTTGTTTAAAATATATTTGTTTACAGTGATGCATCATCACCTTTATTATTTTACACATGTTATTTCCTTGGAAAAATCATTTTTATTCTACTCGTGATATTTTTTCTAATATCAGCTACTACAACTTTAGTATTTTACTCTACCATTTTAACTTCAACTAAATTCACTCTTGGGCAATCCTCTTACTCCTTTATTGATCTTGGTAGTGTGGATACTCATACACTATATTTCATTCCTCTCTAGATCCATAAAAAACATCCTCTTTCCTCCTTTCTTCAACTTTATTGATTTGGAAACCATCCTATCCACCACCATAGCTTTATCATCTCTGAAATCCTCTTTCTTTTTGTCAGTTTTGAAAACCTTGTCTATTATATTCTTGTTTTCATAGACCATGTGTTGAGTCTCCTCTATTGGTATTAAACTTACATATGCCTAAAATAAATCCACCACACCCCCTTAATGGAGAGGATTCTACTCTCCTTGGCCTAATAGATTTTATTCTCAAATTCTATCTATTTTGTTTTTATTTTATCTTTAAAGTTAACTGATAAGCTTCCTTCATGCAAATTATTTTATGCATGCTTAATTCATCTAGAATATAAATATTCAAACCATTTGTATACCTTTTATCCATTGATGTTGTATCTCATTATGCTCCAAACATATGGAAATATTATAAAACTACTCCATATACTCTTATATACTATGATCCTTCTGTCTCAATTTTTTAAATCTTTTCTATAAGATTTATACATAATAGACCTGAAGAAATTTATGTCTCCATTTCTTCTCCATATTTTTTAATGAATTAATCTTCTCTTTATCTTTTCTCTATCATTTTTTTTATTTGGGATCGCACCAAATCATTGTATGATGCTTAAGTTCCATTCATGAAAACATTACCTTCTTATCTTCTCTCATAATTCTCCATTAAAAACAATTCTCCGTGCTATTCATATAATCTATCAACTCCTCTAGTTTTAAACTTTTTCCATAACATGGAATGTCAACCTTTATTTCTTCATTCCTTCATTCTAAATATCTAAAAATACTATCTTCCATTAATGGTAGTTATTCTTGTTTTTCTTCTTGGATAATTTCTTCTTCATGATTTGTGTCATCTTCTACATCATCTTCTAATCTCCTTTGTCATTAATTCATAATAATTTAGGTTAATTATTTTACTTACCTCTCTATATTTTTCATATTACTTTTCATCTAAGTGATTACTCCTTGTCCTCTTACTATCTCTTACAAGTCTAAGATTTGAACTTACTCTGATACCAAATAATGAAGTAAAATACTATCAAGAAAATAAAACTACCAATAGGCCAAGATTTTTAATAATAACCTATATTGATTCATATTTAATTATAAAATAATTATAAACCATTCATAAATAAGCTTTAACTCAAAATTGGAGTTGACATGCAAAATTTAGAACTCTAAAAATAAACTATAAAATCAATAAAATTTTACCTATTATTTTTAGTAAGTTTTACATGCAAATATGCGCTTATCTAAAACTATCATAAAATAAATTAAAATCAAAAATTAATGTATTAAATGAATTTTAATTGATGTTCAAGTTTGGTTACAAATATAGATAATTTCTAAATCTTTGAAAACACCCAAAAAATAATTTTAAGCTATAATTTTGGACCCTATGATGGTCACGTATGACCTATGGAAAATATCAAAATGTCCCATAACCAAAAAGGTTGATTATACTAGCAATGAACTCTTTGAAGTATTCATTTTTGTGTGAAGATAGGCTCAAACAGAACTACAAATCAAAAGATATGGCCTCTAGAAGTTTAGCCTCTTTTTCTAGATCAAATTCAAAATATTAAAATTCATGTTCATACAACATCTTTGAATTTTGAGCATTATCCATCTCAAATTATATATAAAAGTTCACATTTCCTAATTTTTAAGGAAAACATGTCAATGCATAGAACCCTTTTTATCCCCCAATATTGTGCAATTACCCTAACCTTTTATAAGTTTTTTTTATTAATAATAAATATATTAAAATGTTCTAAAAGTAAAAAATGTTGTAGGGACATATTTCAAATTAGTAAAGTGTATTCTAATTCTTATTATAATTATGAACGATCAAGATTAAATTATTTAACTAGCTATTATTCTATATTCTCCTATGTGATTGATAAATATTTATTTATTTATATTTCATAAATTATTAGATATGTGTTCTAACATTTTCCTTATCTAGTATAAATTGGTTGTATTTGTGTAGATCACTTAATTTATTTAATTATTTGTGAACATTATGTTGATAGATATTTTAAAATTATAATTAGGGGAGCTGAAGGGTTACAATAATATATAGATCACTTAATTTATTTAATTTTTTGTGATCATTATGTTGATATATATTTTTAAATGATAATTAAGTAGCTGATGGGTTACAATATTTTTGAGTGGATAAAAATTAATAAACTATCTTAAATTTGATATCTATTTGATCAACATAAACTAATAATTTTTGAAGTTACTATCTATCATCAATCAATAAAAAATTATAAGAAAAAATATGAAATTATGTTAGGGAAATATATATATATATATATATATATATATATATATATATATATATATATATATATATATATATATATATAATAGTTTTTTTATTATTCCCTACCAAGTTAGGTACTATAAAATTAGTTGAAAGTAATAATTTTATCTCTCCAACTAATTAAATTACATGGTTTACATATTATTATGTAGATTCACTACGCTGATATTAGGGAATATTCCATTTACTTCATAATAATTGGAAGAAGTTTTTCTATATCAAAATAAAATTAATTTCTAAATTACATGACTCTCCTATACTTGGTAAGTTTCTATTTTTATTTTCTAGTTTTTTTTCACTATCAATCTCTTAGGTGATTTCTAAAACATTACTCTAACTCACTGCCAAGTTATTACTTTTTGGTGTTTTCTAAGTGCTTATAATTTTCCATTTATTTTTGGACTCTCTATCTTACATCATCAAAAAAAAATTTTGGAATGACTACTAATATTTATTGATATTGTAATCCCACATAAATTCTTATAATAGTAAATATATTTGCATTAAATGCTCAAACTTGTGTAAATATGTAGTATGAAGTGTAAACACTTAATTTTAGCCACTTTCATGATTAAACTGGGGATTTAATTCAATTTCTAGCTAAAAACACATATTAAGCCTAGAAATTAATTGAATTACATAAAAACATCCATGTAAGGGATTTAATCACTCTAAAATATGATGAGGCTAGCTTTTTTGGTGTATTAACCTATATGCATCACTAACCTAGTTTAGTTTTAACCCTAGTCAAAACATGACCTTCTAGTTTGACACTATTGGCATGTTAAGATATTAATTAATGACATTTAAATTAATTTACAAAATATAAAAGTCACTAAGTAAGACTAATTATATTACAAATCTTAATTAACTTATCTAAATAAAATATCAATTTAAAATACTGAATTCATTTTACAAAAAAAGGAATTTAAGCCAAAGATAAAGTTAAAGAGTTAAATGAGCTAATAAAATGATTTATTATCTCATAAAAATTCAAAAATATGACTCATACCTCACAAATATATACAGTGAGTTGTCATACCTGATAAATATCTAAAATTGAGGTGTCAAGATTTCATGATTGCCTTAAACCCACCCATAGTTAGACTAACTTAACTAAGCTTAATATAGACTCATCTCAACATAGAATTTATCTAACCTACCCCTGGTTAGAATTAATTATTTGAGAAATAATTACAAGTTCCCACACCATTGATAAACATGATTTTGTGTGTACAGTTATTCTTCTACAATACCTTCTTCAAGCCTTTGAGAGTAGTTTTATTATGCTAAAATTATGCCAAGATTCACACCAAACCAAAAGTGACTATTGAATAGATGCTACCACCGTGGAAAAACATTACTAAAATAATACAATCATCATAGGATGAGAATGAACATTCTTATGTAAAAAATTAATCATCATATGTGACAAGGGAAGTAAGAAAATTATATTGTCTTCATCTCTATTGTTTACACTTGCTTATTGCAATATACTCCCCTTAGTTATTAGGCAAGAGGATTTAGTCTTCGTGCATTATTTTTCTTGGTGTTTCCTCAATTTAACTAACAAGAGACTAACCTATTTATTATTTCCTCTTTGAAATCCTAATATACATAATGGCAATCCTGGTGGGACCAAACATCTCACGTAATAGACGAGATTAATATGCTAGTCTTAGTTTTTCTAACAAATGCATTAAAATATTGAATTTTTAAGTTTTATCTTAGAACTTTACATCTTGTATTAACAAGCTTGTAGTGATTGATTCTAATTTTTGGGATCGATGTAAATTTCAAGAATTTACCATGATCTCTTTGTAGTAAATAGAGAAAGGTAGAAACATGGTTAATAATGAATTTTCTTCCCTTTATTTTATGTTTGATGATCTATTTTTTGTCTAGGTAACCTTTTTCTTTAAAGTTGAAATATTTAAGTTTGTTTATTAACCATTTTTCATTTGAAATAGATTTTTTTTAATTTTTTTGTAAACATTGATGATTTGATCAAATTGACGTCAATTTTAGGAATTGACATCAATCTCAGTGTGATCGATGTAAATTTTATCTAAGAAAAAAATATAAATTTGAGAGCTCAAATGAAATTGTTATTTACTCTTTTTATTCTGGGAATGTAATCAAGAAAAACCTCTAACAATTTGTCAAACATAAGGTGGGAGAGATAAAAGGTCAAAGCATTGTTAAAATCTCACATACATTTTATTTGGTGCTCAAAATCCACTTAGTTATTTTTTCCTTGTTAGTTTTTTTTTTTTTTTTTTTTTTTAATTTCAGGTGCAAATAAGGTCAATGGGCCAAAATTTCAATCATAGTTTCATTTGGAGGTATTAAAGATAACATACATCTTAGTTAGAGATCTTAAGAGATTTTTTTTTTAATATTTGTTTTCATTATTAGTTAAAATTTTGAAGTTATTAGTCTAGTTTATTTATTTGTGACAAACTAAAAATTATTACATGTATGCTCTCCACTATCCCCATTAAGAAACTTGAGACATAAAAAGTGACTAGTATATTACATTTATTTAAAATTTATGTTGAAAAGCATGTTGTGTATGCTCTTCTCATGTTCTGAGTGACTTGGGTGACCAAGAAATGTCCTCTAAAGACTTTATTTTTCATTTATTTCTTTTATCCAATAGGATTATGGGTGGGAGTCCATATCCTCTTGATGAGTTATTTTGGGGTATGTTAACCTAGGGTTTTATCTCATAGAATTTTATCATCCCCAATCCATGCTAGTGTATACAAATTAACGCATGTGATTTTGGGATTAATAGAGTGATGAGTAGCTAGACACTCTAATCCTAATAAAAACATGGGTTAGATTTGGCTAGCCTTCATACTTTACTAAGGAGTACATAGATGGAATCACTATGTACAGTAATAGACCCTTTCATAGTAAGTTATCTGATATGAACCTAATTGATGTGATTGTACAACTTATATTAGCCACACCTGGGACCATCTAGTATGTGCAAAACTTATATGTTTTAAACAAAGCCCCACTTGACACAAAATTTTATGCCAAATTTTGAGTGATATTTAATCTAAGTTTGTGCCATCTATTAATGCTTGAGAGACATGGGGGCGTAAAAAAACCCTACCTACACATGTACATTATTTTTTGGAGTAACATTTGATTCCTCACAAACATTTTTATATCGATAAAAACTTTACTTGAAGCTACAATCTTCTATTCCATTCTTGGAGAGTTTCAATAAAAAATGTCACTATGATATCCTCATGTTCAACACATAGAATTATAAGTGTTCTAGATAAAATAAAAATATGTTCATCTAGATGTTGCTTACTATCACCTAGCTTTTTTTTAAATTTATTTTGTTTTCCTTTTGGAACTTCATACAATTATATTAAAGCCAATAGGCCAATTATGTTAATTGAAGATAGATCCATGGTTGTAAAAACTTTCTATAGTGGTAAAATAGCATGTGGAAAGACAAGAACTTCATTAATGATTGTTTCTCCTTGTAACTATTTACCTTTCTTAGATATTTTAGGAATATTGAAAAATCTTTTGAGGTTGTCTTTTTGTTAAAGATTCAATTTAAAATCATAAGTTTCTTATATTTGATAAAAAGGATCATTTTCACCTTTTACTTTGTAGCTGTAGTGAATCGTTTTTTTCTAGTTTTTAGTGTTGACAAGGAGCTAGTAAAAATTGAATAATCATCTAGGTTGGTATTCAATGTTTAAATTTATATTAATCTAGTGATTCATATATCTATGATAAAACAACATGATATTCTTCATCTTCTAATACCTTAAAAACTCTACAGAAATGTACTAAACTAGTTTTATTATCCCACACAAATACTCATAAATATGAGAAAATGTCTTCCTATGTTTGCCTTAACTAATAAAGATTTAATTGAAGAAATGGTGTTTGGATTATTTGAATGGTAATTAGAAGGATTATTATTGGTTAAAGTCTTTGAGTATTTATATGAATCACTCTTCATGCTTGTCTTATTTCTTATTTCTTTGAAGTAATCTCAATGTTTCTTTAAGTGATTTTAGCATGTCTTATTTTATGTTTATTGCTAAAATGACAATGTTGAATTGAATGTAACTCATTTTATTTTTCTAGGATAGTTACTAAAGACTTAAAGTAATATCTTATTATGTAATTTCTATCTAATTCAAATTATGTTGATGATCAAAATTTTGGATGGCCAAAATAGTCATGAACAAAATGTCTTGACTTTGAGTTTCTTTTCATGCTTTATAAGTTTATCTTTATGCATAAATTCTTTCTCTTCATTCTACATAATCTATTTATTCATTCAAAATTCTAAGAATAGTTTAAAATTGAATTAAAAAAACATCATAAAAATATCAAGATAATAGTTTGATATGTGAAATAATGTCTAATTGTGTAGACTACTCTAAATCTAGTTTAAATTGATAGTGCAGTCCTTGAGTTGATGACAAAGGCATATGAACCAATATCTAAAAATATGGGTTATATGGGTATAACTTATATATTCTCCTTTGTGGGTGCCAAAAAATATTGTCATGTAAATTTGTCAAAGGATAAATAGAAGTTTCTCATCAATAGTTTTAGGACAAAGTCCCTCTCCTATTATCAAGTGGAGTTACCTTTATTAAAAACAAAAAAAAATTTGTAAAAGGAAAAATATTTACAAAAAAATTAGTGTTTCATATGGGGTAGTAATTTTGACTAAAAAATACAAAAAAGACATAGAAATGAATATATAAAGAGAGAAGAAGAATAATATTTAATGATAAAAAGGGTTAACAAAATCAAGAAGGCTAAAATTTGAAAGCTACTATAAATGTTAGGAAGGAGCATATTTTTTACAAAAGAAGTTCTTTCTCATTTAATGGGTAGGAAAGGAATTTTCATGTTCACAAGAACATGAAATATACATAAAAATAATCACTTACTACTGATAACATAATAAAATTAATATCTCGTATTTCTTAATAAAAATAACTAAAATATTACGTTTATCCGATCAACACTTTATCAAAATGCAAATAACAAATGTACATTCAAAAATAAATAATAAAATACATCTTGCAAGTTTTAATTAGTTTACAATATTTTAAATACTATTTTGAAATCAAATATTTAAATACAAGTAGATAATATAACATACATAATACATGAAGAAATGTTGAACACAAAGTTAGTAAAATCTCTCTGTATTGATCTTTGTTGAGTTGCCAATACAATATCCTCTTTAAAAAGTATGGTCAAATGTTTAACTATCAATATTCTATATAAATTATCCCATAACTTAAATTTATAGGTTGAAATGGGTGGTTATGGAATGTAACCACCTTTTTTTCTTTTTCAAGGGATTGTAAAAGCACATTAACTAATTTGCACATCTTAAAACATGCAAACACATTTTAAGAAATTTGCATAACTTGTAAAAATGCATTGGTGTTTTTAAATGAATTTAAAAATTACAATAAGAAATTTTCAAAACTAAAAATTTCAAAAAGGACTTAGTAAATATTTACAAAATTACAATGTGTAAATAAAATAATACAAGAATGTGCAATGATAATTGCAAGAATTACTCAAGATATAAAAGTCTATGAGGGAGATCAAGGCTTGATGTATAATTAGTCCTTATCATATTTACTAATGATGATATGGACCTATTATTTCTTAGGTTATGGATTTTTCTGATATTTATGTTATTTCTACATATAATATAGGTCTATCATCTTATGTGTTTTTCCTTACGATCTCATAAGCATTGCATTAAGGATTTACAAGTTATTATAATAATTGATCAATATTTGAATTAAATCATAATTAAAAGCAAATATAAAATTTAGAGTTGGGATCTCCTCAATATTTTTCTTGAATTTATCAACAAGGGCTTATTTAGAATCTAGCCTCCCAGTATTATCATTGAGTTTACATTTTAATTTTGCTACCCCTCCCAGTATTTTGACGAGATCCACACCTCCCATTGACTTAAAGTCACCATAATTAGTGACACTTTTTAAAAAAATATGAAATCTAAATTTATTAGCTCCCCAAAACTTGGTTAGGCACACAACTTACACTTTTTAGATAACCTTTTCTTGGATAAGGTCATTTGGCCAAGTAAAAGAGAAATCTTCTAATTTTATAATGAATTCATTCCATTTTGGTATCTCTTCAAAATTATTTTCATTCTTAGTTACTTCATCATATTCTAACTAGATCTCAGAACACATGACCATTGATATCTAGCTAATAGTGATGACTTGTTGTAGAAGCTTATTAGACCATTAATTTGTTGCTTTAACTATATGGCAAACTTATTTAGTAATATATAGTGTCTTAGTATGAAAAAATATAAAAATAACTGAATGGGAGGGTTAAAAAGGTCTTACCAATTTTTTTACCACAAATGTTAGTTTTTCAACCTTTTCTCTGAGTTGTTCCTTGGTTACTTTATCTTGGTCCCTTTTATTGAACAACGTGAAAATTAAAGATTGAACATTTTTTTCATACATTCCCTTTTAGATCTTTCCAAATGGACCTTTGTGATTTGATAATCTAAAGATTCAAAATTATATTTATCTTATTATACTAGAGGAGCTCCCACTTCTATATATCTTTCTAATTTTGGATCTGAAATTATTCTTAAGATTATTTTAGGATTTCTTACCGCATGAGGATGGATAGTTTTGACGATGTTGAAATCAATTTCTTATGGATACTCAATATTCTTTCTTTTATTTAAAACTTCATTTAACCAAGAATGAACTTTTAAATTAGGATTTTTATTTACAAGAGTGGTGTCAGAATATTTTTGAGTTTTAGGATGAGGAAGAGGAGTTTGAAAAAATAGGGACTCTTCTAACATAATTTCACCCTATTAATTTCCTAATTTATCAACTGGATTGTTAAGACATAGTTTAATAGGCAAATCAACATTTTGATCAAGAGACAATGGTATGAATGTATTTTGTTGATATGGGATAAAAGAATAAAAAATGAAGGATTATAATCTAAAAATTCTTATGTAGTATTGGTTAATAGAGTTTGCATTTGGGCAAGACTATCAAGATGAATTTCTTCTAAAATATAAATGCTTGGAGTACGTGGGAGATTTTTCACCTATTATTATTTTCAAATTAAATGGTTTTTTCATTAGAACAACTTCTATCACAACTTCAACTTCTATTTTTGCTTCGATTTCTTCCAAATCCTTACTAGTTCCTATCAGAGAATATGTTTATATCTCTATTTGATGTTCTAGATGAGCAAATCCTAATTTGGTCTCCATAAGAGGAGGAAATATTGCTTTATCAACATTAGTACATTTATTTTTCAACTACTTGAGAGTTATGATTAGCACACTCTAAGTTATGTTGATGAGTGAAGTAGATTATTTATTATGCCAATCTACTCTTGGAAGAGGTTTTGATTTAATTCCATATTTCTCATAGATGGGATCTAATACATCTTCATCATCTACTATATTTTTTTTGATTTCCAATATGTAAAATACAATTACATGTTCTAGATTTAATCATGAGTAATCATAGATTATCACATGTTTGTCATCATCATAGTCCTTCTAGTAGTATTAATTTAATGATATACATGTTGATATGAATAATTGAGAATATTTTTAATTAGGCCCTTAACATAAAATTAGGTTAGTTTTCACATGATCATATAGTAACTCGAGTCATTTCTTGATCAATCAATTTTTGTTTGGCCAAAGAAGCACAAGTACACCAACCATTAGAAATAGAAAATTTTATTCTAGACTTATGTTTATATGACAAAAGCTTTTGGGTTTTAGTCAACTGTCTGACTATTTCCATCAAATACCATATATCATCTAAATATATTTAGAGCATATACGAAGTGATTTGATAGTCATAAATTATTAGGTAGGTGAATGTTGGGAAATAAATAAACCAAGATCCCCATCTATAAAGTTATGTAAAACTTTGAATTGATATCATCAGATTATAAGGTTCTAATTCAAACATCTAAACCACCACAAAATTTACCCAATGAAATCACCATTGAATTATATAAACCAACTCTAGTATTGAATGTTGTATTCCATTCATCTCTTTCATAAATTAAAATCTGATAGTAAGCAATCCTTAGACCAATGTTGGTAAAATCCTTTGCTCCTGAAAGAACATCCATCATATAATTTAAATGAGGTATAGTAAATCTATACTTTATTGTAATTTTATTGATTTCTCTACTATCCACACATATCCTACACCCTCTATCTTTTTTTGGAGTTATAAATTTTGGTGTTATACGTGTACTCATACTCTCCCTTACTACACCCTTACTCACTAATTTAGTAACCTACTTATTCAATTTTGCATGCTCTATTAGACTCATCCTACAAACTACTTGATTGTGTAGAGTTGATCCTTAAATTAAATAAATATGATTTTTAATATCTCTTTTTGGTGGTAAACCATCTAGTAATTCATCAAGTACACCATCTACATATCATTTCAACAGTACTTCTACTTTTGTTGGTATTTTCACCACTTTTGTGCCTTCTTTATTCTCTACTAATTCATAGCAACAAAATATCACCTTTATATATTTAATAATTTATTTTCTAGTTATCATGCTTTCAACCTATCTTTTTTCTTAAGAGGTAATAAAACTACCTTCATACCACCTTTCTAGAAACTTTATATGTTCTATGTTCCATCATGAACTATTTTTTTATTAAATTGCCATGGCCTTGACAATAATACATGGCATGAATCCATTTTTATAACATCACACCATATTTCATCATTATAAATTTTACCTATAGAAAAATTTATTAATCACCTTTTATCTATTATAACTTCATTCCTTTACTAAACCATGAAATTTGATAAGGGTTAGGATGATTTTTATACTTCAAACCTATGTTATCAATCATATCTTTAGAAACCATATTTTCATGTCTAACACCATTTATAAATAATTTTCATATATTAACTTATTAATTACACCTTATTCAAAATATATTTGTTTACAGTGATTAATCACCACCTTTTTTATTAAATACATGTTCTTTCCTTGGAGTAATCATTTTTATTCTTGTCATGAGATTTTTTCTAATATCAGCTACTACAACTTCAGTATTTTTCTCTTCTATTTCATCTTCAATTACATTTACTCTTGGGTGATCCTCTTTCCTCCTTTCTTAATCTTGGTAGTGTGGAAAATTATACAGTATATGGTATTCTTTTCCACATTTGTAACAAACATTCTCTTACCTCCTTTATTGAACATTGTTGATTTGGAAACTATCCTTTGCCACCACCATAGCTTCATCCTCTTTGTTGGTTTTATGACCCTTAACTATTATCTTATTATCTTTTTTCACCATGTGATGAGTCTCCTCTAGTGGTATTAAACCCACCTATACTTGTATTAAATCCACCTAATTCCCTTATTCTAGAGGACTGTCATCTTATTAGACCAACAAATGTCTTCTCAAATTCTATCTATTTTGTTTTTCTTCTAAATTTAAAGTTAACTAATAAGCTTCCTCCATGAAAAGTATTTTATGCATGTTTAATTCATCTAGAATATAAAACATCAAACGATTTATATACCATGTATCAATTTGATATCATGTCTTATCATGCTCTAGACATATGGAAATCTTATAAAACTCCTCCATATACTATTGTATATGATGATCTTTTTGTCTCAATTTTTTAAATCTTTTATATAATAATTATGCGAAATTCATGAGAAGAAATTTCTTCCTCAGTTTCTTCTCCATATTTTTATATGAATTGATCTTCTCTTTAACTTTTATCTATCATTATTTTTACTCGTGATCCCACCAAATCATTGTACGAACCTTCAATTTGAAGCATACAAACTTTGCCTTCTTGTCTTCTCTCATAATTATCCATTCAAAAAACTTCTCCATGGTATTTTTTTAATCTATTAACTCCCCTAGTTTTAAAATTCCACCATAATTTGGAATGTCAACCTTGATTTCTTCATTTCTTATTTATAAATATCTAACCATCCTCTTTTCCATTGATTTTATATGTTCTTACTTCTCTTCTTGGATAATTTCTTCTTCATTGTCTATGTCATCTTATACATCATCCTTTTCTCTCTTTTGTCATTAATTCATAAAAATTTGTGTTAATTTTTCTACTCACCTTTGTATATCTTTCATAGTACTCTTCATCTAAGTGATTACTTCTTGTCCTCTCACCATATCTTACAAATCCAATATTTGAACTTAATCTAATAACAAATAATGAACCAAATCAAGAAAATAAAACTAGCAATAGGCCAAGATTTTGAAAAATAACCTGTATTGATTCATATTGAATAATCAAATAATTTAAAGCTCTACATAAATAATCCTAAACTCTAAATTGGAGTTGACATGAAAAATTTAGAACTCTAAAATTAATGAAACTCAACCTACTATTTTTAGTAGCTATTATTTTTAATAAGTTTTGCATGCAAGCATGTAAAACTCTAAAATTAATGTATCAAATGAATTTTAATTGAAGTTCAAGTCTAGTTACAAATATATATAATTTCTAAATTTAAAAAAACTAAAAAATAATTTTAAACTATAATTTTAGACCCTCTGATGGTCATGTATGACGTATGAAAAATATCAAAATGTCCCATAACCAAAAAGGTAGGCTAAAAAACCACTAAAGTTTTTGACCTATTCATTTTGGTATGAAGATAGGCTTTAATAGAGCTAAAGATCAAAATTTATGTCCTCTAGAAGTTCAACGTCTTTTTTTGCATCAAACTCAAAATGTTACAATTCATGTTCTTACACCATCTTTGAATTTTGAGTGTTATCCATCTCAAATTATCTATAAAAGTTCATAATTCTTAATTTTTAGGGAAAATATGTCCACGCGTAGAATATTTTTTATCCCCTAACATTGTACACTTACCCTAACTTTTTGTAAGTTTTTATTTTTATGAATAATAAATATATTAAAATATTCTAAAAGTAAAAAATGTTTTAGAGATATATTTTGAATTAGTAAAGTGGATGTTGCTTCTTATTATAATTATGAATGATCATGATTAAATTATTTAACTAGTTATTATTCTATATCATCCAATGTCATTGATAAATAATTTTTTATTTATTTATATTTTATAAAGTCTTAGATATGTGTTGGAATGTTTTCCTTATTTAGTTTAATTTATTTTGGTGGATGATCTATATGTACCTATATATCGATGTTTGGAAATTTATAACAACTAGGATCTCTACTACCCTATGTAAGACCTTGATCATATCATTTATTCCATTTATGAACTAAAATATAAATGTATTTTTGGGAACACTTATAGACATATGTCTTGGTTTTGTCGACCATTTCTTGTTGACCCACTTTGAACATGAGCTAATATTAGAATCCCATTATTTTTTAGTAGATGTAGGATTAAAATTGATAAATGCTTTCCTATTAGGTAGTTGTTATAGATGATCAATATGATTTGTAGTTATGCATAAGAGTCACTCTCTATTTATATTCTTGAATTCCCTTTTTTCTACATCATAGTCCTTATCTAGCATTAACACTAATTCTAGATATTATACTGAAATAGGAAATACAACTTCTTGAGCAAACCCACTATTGTGGGTGATTTATCCATAATATATTTTATGTACACCATTGATTATATTCCATAATTATTCCATATAAATGTAACCAAGATCAACATCTATTATTTCTTCAATGTTTGAATCCAAGTGTGAGGGTGGGACCACCCCTTGAAATTGATACTTTATATATGTGTCCTCTTCTAATTGTGGACTCTTTTTGGGTGGGGTATTATTCATAGTGATTTTATTTGGAGTCTTATTGATTAGGTTACTGAATGTTGAAATTTGACAAAAATCACCTTCCTGAAAGAAAAAATAGAACCTAGAATTCCATATGAAGAAAGAAAGAAAGAAATCTATGTGTCCTCTAGAAAGAGGTAGATTTTAAGATATGCATATATAAAGGATAGAATATATTGGTTAGTTTAGCACATATTAAGATTATGATAGTATGAATAATAGGGTATCAGATTCCAACAAGTGTAAATACAAGAATCATAATCTTATAGGATATGAACAAGATGTTAGAGTTATTTGAAGTGTTTTATAGGGTCTTATATCTTGATAAGTGTATATAAATGATTTAGTGTTTGATGGAATGTTCATTAAGTGGCTATAATATAAGATGTGCATAGGTAAATCCTAGGTTATATTGGGTGTTTAGAGAGCCTCTAAAATTTAACAATGTCTAGAAGAAGAGTACATTCCAACATGGCACACAATAGAAACTTGAATTCTACAAAGTGTTTTGGTGGTGTTTTCTTCAATGAAAAAATCATGGATTTTGATCAAATATTAAGGAGATTCTAAAGATATAAATTTCAAATAAAATGACAATAAAACCTAATTCATATGATATTGATAATGATCCAAATCAATGAAAACCTGTAATGCCAATGATATATTAAATCTGTGAATGAAAGTGATGTGGAATGAAAGGTGTGAAAAGTAATGAGCAAATGATAAGAAAAAATTAAAATAAGGAGGGATATATGGTAGGGTGGAAAGAGTTTGTAAGTGTGATATCCAAGGGTGGAGTAATGGTGGGAAAATGGACATGTGTGACCAAGTTTCAAAATCCATCAAGTGTCTTTGCAGAGGCCTCAGATCCTGGGATATGTTTTAGTACATGTTAGACTTTGGGAGTGTACTTGATAGGTGTTCAAGATCTAATAAGTGTTTGAGTACTTACAAACTTATAACATGTATTAGACACATGTTATGTTCTAACAACCTATTAGGAACTTATCAAAGTTTTGGTGCTTGTTTGGTAGTCCCCAAAAATTTGACAAAGGACTTTTCCAATTTTTTGCATTTTCTATAAAAATTCAAATACTTCACCAATTGTTGACTTTTGAAGATGAATATATTAGAACATTTTGAATTAGGAAAATGATAAATTTGACTAAGTTTTAATTTTTAACCATTACTCAAAAATTGTTAAAACAATTGGCTGAGTAGGGAGATTGAATTGTAAGGGATTAGATAATAACTCCTGACTCTAGTTTAAAAAACAAATGTGTTTCTAGCAGTTATGAGACTTAAAATTCTATATAATTTATGTGGGAGAATTTAATTAACACATAAAATATGCTAATAACCTAATTATAGTAAACTGACATTTTCAATCAAGATAAATGCTATAGGAATTCACAATTAATCTGGTATACTAAAGGAATGAATTTTCTTTAATTTTTTATTGAGTTCTACCTTTTGGGCCAATCAAGATTTATTATTTTTTCATGCATGTAAAAATTTAAAGTTTCAAAATAACTAAGCTATGTACTTTTAACAAAAAATAATAAACATAATAAACATGTTATTAAAGGATAGAATAGTGATGCCATCAATGACCTTGTGTAGACATTCTAACTAATTTCATTATCTATTACTCTTTCACTCTAAAAAATGGGATCAAACCAAATTTTCAAACATGAATGAAATATCAAATACCTATAAAAAATAATTATTGTAGCTGACTTATTTTTGTTCACCCTCATTCTTAGGGGATTTTACAACCTATAAACCATTATAAATATCATACAGTCTAGCTGATCCACTATGATTATAAATAATCTTGTTTAAAAATCCATTTTAGAGATGGATAACATAGTCACATATGTGGCCTTTGTTTTTAGCACCTTTATAGGTTACAACATTTGAAACACCCTATCTTGATATGATATACATTTTTCTATGTTATATGAAATAAATGGTGGATTATGAATAATATATAATAACACTAAACTATTTAGATGAGGAGAATGTTTTATTAGACTTGGGGTAAGCCAATAGTACTATTACCCTGAGGCCTTTAGAGGTCACCATATGACAATATCCTATGAGCCGAAGACCATAGGGGTACTAACCAAGCCAATAGTCTCTTGACCTTGAGGCCATCAGAGGTCACCACATAGAGATATCTTGTAGGCCTAAGATCATAGGGAGTCATGCAAATTCAATAGTAGTATGGCCCCTAAGCTCCAAGATATTACCACATGGTAATGTCTTAGGATCTAAAGATTATGAAGGGCTCATGTAAAGTAAATATATTTGTCACCTTGAGGCTTAGATAGGTCACTATGTGGAAACATCCAAGTACCTTAGGATCATAAGGGACTCAAGGTGATCCACGAGTCTTATCGACTCTTGACCTTGAGATGATGTCATATGAAAACCTCTCAGGATCTCAAGATCATGGGGTAATTAAGGTAACCCAATAGTTCCTTGGCCTTGAATACTGAGAGGCCACCACATGGTGATGCTAAGAGAGCTCAAGACTATATGGTACTCCAAGAAATATAATAAGCTTATGGCCCTAAGGCCCAAAGATGACACCTCATGGAGACATCCTAAGAGCCTAGGAATATAATGGAATCATACAAAGTTAATAGTCACATCACCCTAATGCCTTGAGAGGTCACCATGTGGTGATAGTGAAGAACTCAGGACCATGAGGGATTCTATGCAAGCCAATAGTCTCATGGCCTTAAAGCCTTAAAAGGATGTAACATGGTGATTTTTTGAGAGGCATAGATCATTGGGGACTCATTCCAAGTCAATATTAATATCACCATGAGAGGTTTCCACATGGTGATGTCCCAAGATCTTGTGACAATGGGGACTCTATAGTTTTGTGGACTCGAGGACCTGAGAGGCTACCACCTAGTGATGCCCTAGGATCTTGGGACCACATGGGACTCAGGGTAGGTCAATAGTCCCATGGCCCCAAGGTCTTAATAGGTTCCCATGTTATGATATCATAGGAGCCTAGGATGATATGTGACCTAAGGTAAGCCAATAGTTTTATGACCATGAGACCCTAATAAGTTCATATGTGGTAATGTCCTTGGAGCTTGGGACCATGCAAGACTTAGGCCAAGTGAATAGTCTTATGGCTCTAAGGCCATGAAAGGTCAACATAAGGTTAAATATTTGGAACTCATGACCATGGGGGACATAGGGCAAGTTAATATTCTCTTCACCATGCTTAGAAGGATTTTTCATTCTTGATGAAAATTAATAATAGATCATTTATTAATATATGTTTTTTCTAGATGTCTATTTGGAAAAAAATTTTATTCTATCAATACTTAGCTCATGTAATGATGATAAATTTTACACTCACAACCCATAAATACATTCCATTTGGAGACAATGTGTCGATTTACACCATATTTTATCAAGGATATAAGAAAATACAAATTTAGATAAACCATATTCAAATTCCTTTGGTAAAATTATAACTAGTAGGATTTAATTATCATAATAATAGTGCTTAATAAGTTTTTCATATGTTGATAATATACCTACTCATTTTGTTTAGTCGACCATCTATTTCATTGAATGCTGAAAATATATTTTACATTACATGTCTAAGCTATGGACTGATTCAATTATAGATTAAACAGTCATACTAAATCCATGTAATAACCTTCTTCATTAGAGTCACAATTTCTTATAAAACTATAAAAGGGTTGGTATTATTAAAAACATCACCATTTTCAAAAATTAAAGTATCTCATATTGATTGTGTATATCCTTAATTATTTTCAATTACCTCTAAATATGTTATTGTTTATGGATCATTATGCAAGATCAAAATTGTCGACACATTTTAATCAATTATTGCATGAGACTTTTCCTAAACATATGTGCAAAAAATATGGTGGAAAATTTAATATTCTCATGAGTGACTAGGGTCAACTTCCTTCAATATAATCCATTTCAATATATGTTGGGAAACTATATGGTTTGATCTATTGGTATATATTATATAATTATTTTATGTTATGTTATGCACTAAATCTACTTCATTTTGTATATGGGAAGATATGTTCATAGCACCTTAATTAAAAATGTTTAGATGCATTGAATATGCACTTCATTCGATACGTTATTATGATAATAGATATGGTAGTCATCAATTATTTATGTATTTTATAGTTAATTTGATGATGCATCACTGTACCCAATAAACAACATGCATTTTTTTAAAAAAAACTAATGAAAATGTTTTAACTATCTTTGTGGATTGTCAATAGTGGCTCCACGTAGTGCATAATGGAAAACTTTCTAAGACTTGATGTGTTTTGATTCCACTTCGTAATCAACAATATCATATTTGTTAAAAAAAAACCATATTTAACTAACTAACATCATTGATCAATTATGTTGTCCTTGTTTATTCTTCGCACTAAGTGTTGATGACACCAAAAGGATCTATTTGCATAGTGTAATGATTTCTAAACCACTCACATCAAGTTTATCATTAGATTATACAAAATATTATCTCTAATCCATGTCATAAATCTCTTAATATTCATAATAGATTTACAATATTTTAAGAGGAATTATTATAAAAGGACTCAGAAACACAAAAATTTTGGCTTAATTATGCAATAAACTATCTCATTTCATCTTTTGATTTTCCAAAAATATGTTTTCTATTCAAATTGATATAAATAAATAATATTTTCATGTGTGAATAGAAATATAGAGACTCTGCACATATTCATGGATTTATCTAGCTAAAATATGCACCAAAAATTGATACATTAAATTGGGAAGATCAAATTAAAATTAAAAAGCTATTTAGAAAAATATATATTGCCTTGGAATCCATGCGAAAACTTTCATATAAATCAAATAGTTCATCAATATATTCTTTATGATCCATGTTTATTGACTACAATGGAGATAGATTCAAACAATCATTTTTTTTAATATGAAGATATCTTGAATCATGTTGAAAGGAATTTTAGGTGCACATAATAAAAGTTCTTAGGAAAAAAAGGAATGACATTTTAATGTTGATTAAAACACATTAGGAATTATGTCACTAATATTCCATAGTCATTAAAAATAATATATGTTAAAAATAAAATCCTTTTCATAATGATGATAGGTTGAATACTCAAAATCCAACTATTATTTCAATTTAGAAAGAAAATTTTGATTATCATCTTGTTCTTTCATAGTTAACAATATTGAAATATATTGAAAAATATCCTTGAAAGTAGCTAACCAATATAAAAATTATCACCATATGGTAATAAGAATATATAAAATTAAATTATCACATGAACCATCTTCAAATTCTTGTAGGAAATTTTTAATTGATATTAATATTGATCATGATAGTAATGCACATGAAGTCTACCATATTTACAAAAAAAACCCTGATTGCCATTTTTAGTCAATACTTTTTCTCAATAAATGTTGAGATAAAAAAATTGCCATGTTTTTCTTGTTAATTCTAATTTGATTTTTAATTCAACCTTCATTGATTCAAATATGAATCTTCCTTCATTAGATTCATTATCACTTATAAAAGATATAATAAATTTTTATTATGAAAAAAATCTTCAGGGTGAAAAATGGAAAAAGATAAGATGTGCCAACTATTTTTAATGTCTTCCCAGGTTATTTGTAATTCTTCAAAATTTACTACCACCCATGGCATTTTTGTCATAGAATTTTTGAAAATGAAATGCTTTTAGATGGTGATGTTTCAAATTACGATATTATTGATCAAAAAATTTAATAACATAATAAATGGATCCTTTTTTCAAGCTATATCCAATAAATGATATTCAAGTTATTCATCTTGATACCCATAGTCATCGTGACGTTGATATACATAATAATTATAATGATACTAATATTTCAAATTTATTGAAGGAATAGTAATTTACTTTATAAAACTGAATCGAGCAAGCTACCAAATTTATGAACCTCATTTTTCTAATGCATCCACTATGAATGCATTATTTTAAGATAAACAAACCGCTTTTAATATTACTTTGTATCACTACAATCAACACAGTGCAGTACTTCTATTGAAGATGATTACTTAAGGTTCTACTTGTACATAAAAATCATATTTTGATTAACAAAATAATATTTGCATTGAATTCATAATAATTCTATATTTTTTTTATTGCATCAAAAGGTATTAAAAATTTTAATGTTAATTCTTCAATTTTGTATTCAAGCCTTTGCATACATATAAAATAAATGACACCAATAAATTTAAAAAAAAAAAAAAAAAGGCACTTGAAATTTTACAATAGTATTTGGAATATATCCAATACATTTTCTACTCATAAAACACATCTTTAACAAGATTAAGATCATAACCCTATAAACCTATACAAAATTTCAAAAGTTTAGGACCCAAAAAAACATACTATTAAAAAAAATTAGCATCGTTATTTTTAACAAATCTCAGAAAAACAAAATACACATGCTGCATTCATATAGAAGCATTGAATGAAGTTTAACTAGCCTTACAATTCCTGCATTCTTAAGTTCTACCATATCAAAATGAATCATCAAATTTGCTCTCAAAAAAGATGAGCATATATGGATTACAGTTTTTCAAAATATTGTTAATTGTAATATTATTTTGGATTAATAACACATCAAATAAAGCTTTGCATTCTTATATGCATATTGGAATCCAAAACAAGAAAGTGTAAAGGCATCAAATGCATTTTATAAATATTTGCAAAATAGAATCAATGAATTTAGTGACTTATCATCCTTACCTACCTTAGAGCTTGTCACTGGGAAACAAATGCATCCCCATCAACAATCTTTTGATGGCCAGGCCATGCGTCATAAACATTACATTCATCTCTAAACACAAAATATAGATTGTAAAAGGAAACTGATTGGAAGGCTTCCTCCAATACATACATGCAAATATTTGTCAAAGGAAACAGATTGGAAAGCTCGTCTATAAAACTTAGCACTCATTTATAAGTGAACAACAAAATCTGCATGGCACATTCATGCAAGGCACTAAACGAAGTTTAACAAGCCTTATAATAACCGCACATTCAGCTTTTACCATATCAAAAAAAATTGTCAAATTTACTTTCAGACATAACAAGCTCCTATATAAATTATATGTTTTAATGATATCATTAATTGTAACATTGATTTAACTTAATAAAAAATCAAATGAATCTTTCCATCCTTAGGTACATATTAAAATCCAACACGAGAATGTATGCCCATCCAACACAGCGGATACATATTTGTAAAACCGACGTAATGACTTTAGTGACTTATCGTCCATACCTACCTAACATCTAGTCTCTAACTGGCCAATGCATCCCATTGGTAGGTTTCCGATGGCTGGGCCACGTGTCATAAACATTACATTCACCTGCTAACTTAAAATCTAGACCGTCAAAGGAAATAGATTGGAAAGTTTCTTCCAATACATACATGCCTCTCACTTATATATATATGATAATAGAGGATCTGAAACTTACCTCTCATAATATTACCCAATCATTTCTGACATGAGACAAAAACGTGCTTACAAGCAATAGCCGTCCAGAAAATATGAATCGTTGACATAAAATTTCCATTTCAATTTTAGTGAACAATATTGAAAGTATCATTGGAACTTGGAAGTATCAAAATTTCCAAGGAATGACGGCCAGTCATAATATAATTAAAGTCAGGTAACACACCTTGCCTATCTATAAATCACTGGGCTAATTTTGACGTCGTCATGCCCTAATAATACAGTTACGTTGTATAATTTTGTGGCGTTGGGATGGCTTCCAAGGTTGCAGCATGGATTTCTATATGCTTTTTTGTGCGTGTGACGTGTGAGTTTGAGGGTGGGGGAAGCACATGCACCACCTATAGTCAGTATAACCCTTCCGCCTATAATTATGCCCTACATGGTTTGCATTGTGCAACATCCGACTCCGACCAGCCGCTGGAGTCGCGCAGCCAGTATAAATGGACTGCATACTGTGACCAAGACGGCCAATTCATGGGTCCTGACCTCCGCGGCAGCTGTTTATCAGTAAATTCATGACAACCTGCGGCATTACTTTGATTGTGTTTGAAAAGTTTTCTTCATGTTAATGATAAATTTTTATTTCAACTGTTGCAGGTGACAAATGAATCGACAGAACAGAGTATGATGGTCTGAATTGTGGACCACTGCCAAAATGGTGGATTAGATTTAGAAACTGACGCTTTCATACAAATTGATTCAAATGCGGAAGGATATGCCAGTGGCCACCTGTTTACTTCTTACAGCTTCGTGGGCTGTTAAAACTGTGTAATCTATGTGTTCCTCGCTTCATCAAATTCTTTTAATTCTTCTGTAGGACTCATTTGATTAAAATGGGGAAGGATATGCCAGTGGCCACCTCATTTTTATTTGAGCTGGATAATGCATTTTAAATAAAGCAGCAGCAACGCTACCCAATGGCGGCGCTTGTGTTTCGCATTAACAAATAAAATAATGCTCTAGTGATTTTCGACATTGTTGTTTTATAAGCTTCAAAATAATTATTTGGGTCAATTTTAAAATAAACAAAAATCTTCTTACTGAAACATTTTTATTTTATTTTATTTATGTTTTGAATAAAGCGGATGTTTGTTAAAGGGATGGTCTAGTGTTGAATACTGCTTTCCCACCTGCCCGAATTATATGGTTGTATTCGTGGTCTCTTTTCTTTTGGATCTACATGGATGTTTTCATGGCTCTTTAAGATGAGGTTTCTGCGCAGTCTATTTGAAATTTATCGTTTTAAAAATTTATGGGTTGGTAACGCTTTACAAGATGAAATTTAAAATGAACTTAAGGGAAGATTAGGACAAGGAAAAACCAACAATGTATGTATGAGGGAAGTCTATCCCTCTCCTTTATTTCTCAAAGTGTACCATTTGTTATATTGTATGTCGTTTTCAGATCGAATTTGATAGAATATTTGAAAATTGAAGGCTGAGGAGTTGTAGGAATTAATCCTCACACGTGTATTTAGTACGCCACGTTAGTTAATATGTGTGAGTATAATAATGTGTAGAGAATAATAATATTGTTATTGAGTTGTTAATACAACTTAGGTACAAATTTTAGAGATAGATAATAGGGTAGAAAGAATATAAGTTTTTGGATCAACTTTCTTGGATTAGTGGTACGAGGGGTTTGAGGGGATGTTAGTTATTATTAATGAATATTAATTAGGATCTCATCAAACCTATTTATATGTAAAATGATGTGTTAATAAAATGTTGAATTGTGATTGATTGATTGAAACAACACTTTGTGTATTTGAGCTTCGACTCTCTCACAATAGAGAAATTATTTATTATAGAAAAAATTATATACTTAATATCATATTAGGTTCTTTGTGGGACCTCTTTACAAATTAAATATTAATCATAATAATAAGGATTGGGAGTGTTCACTACGTCTAATACTCTTATTTCTGGAATGTTTTTTAATTTTTTCATTCAATAGTTGTGCAATGCAAGCCACTAAAGTTTTGTGGATATATATATATATATATATATATATATATATATATATATATATATATATATATATATATATAGAGAGAGAGAGAGAGAGAGAGAGAGAGAGAGAGAGGAGTGTTCACTACATCTAATACTCTTATTTCTGGAATGTTTTTTATTTTTTCATTCAATAATTGTGCAATGCAAGCCACCAAAGTTTTGTGGATATGTGTGTGTGTGTGTGTGTTTTGGGGTCTGACTATCTAAGTCGTACATTGTATCTGAGCTTTTGAGTACAACTCATATGATTTTTCGGAGGAAGGTTTGAAAATTGGTTTGTAGTCTACCATTAAAAAACATATGTTGTAAGGTTTGACCAGAGTTGGATTAACATTGAGCATTGTATTCACATTGGTAAATACTTTGCATCGATTGATCCTTCTATTGCATTAGATCTTATACCCGTAACACATTTCTTCCATGTGCATTCAATCTTAACATTAACTTCAAAGGACCCCTTAGATAGTTCGCAACTCCACTCAATCCTCTCATGATCGATTGCATTTAGGAATGGCTCATCCATGGAATTTACATCAATTTTGGAATTCCATGGTTTTGATTACAGTTTTGATAAGATATTAAGGTGAAAATGTCATCATTGTAGTTGTGGACAATTTCTAAAAGTATGTTCATTTTTTTCATTATCACAACCATTTGTAGCCAATATGGTAGAGGTTGATTTTCATAATATAGTTCAAAGGTTGCATGGTACCCAAAAAATCAATGTAAGTGATCATGATCCTATATTCTTCACTAAATTTTGGAATGAGTAATTTTTATGTTTGGGTACTTGGCTGGCTCATAACTCATTTTATCATCCTCAATCTAATGGGCAAACAGGGGTTGTCAACAAATACCTTAAAGGGTATCTCTATTATTTTGCATTAGACAAATAAGAACATGGGTTCATTAGCTACCACTAGTAGAATGGTGGTACAACACTTCCTTCCATACATATTCTAAAAAGTCTCTCTTTTTGGCACTTTATAGCTATCACCCACCATATATAACATCATATTTGAAGATGCAACCCAAGGTTTGAGTTATTTAGGAGTACATTCAATAGAAACTAGAGGTACTAGTTAGTTTAAGGGATAATTTAGTAATATAAAAAAATATAATGAAGGAAAAATTTGATCATTACCATAATGAGAGGGATTTTGATATTGGTAATTAGGTCTATATGTGCTTGAATCCATATAATTTGATATGTTTGAATTAATATAAAAAGGATTAAAATCTTTCTCATAAAAACTATGGCCCTTATCAGATCCTATAGAAAATTACTAGTGTTGCATACAAACTGGAGCCACCCCAATCCACTTGTATACATGATATATTTAATGCAACTTCCATGAATAAGTTAATTGGATAGAGAATTTTTAGCCTAGATCGAGTTAACTAAATTGGTTGAAGAATGTATATTTACTTTAGAACCTATAGAGATCTTTAACACACAAATAAAAATTCAATGAAAAAGAGAGATTAAGGAGTATCTGATCATGTAGAAGAGACTTAATCATGAAGATATGACATGGGAGGAAGAAGATTTCCTATAATATCATCCATAGTTGATTCAACATTGAGGGAAATATTATTTTGAATGTGAAGGGCATGCTACGCCCTTAACCTATAGTGCATATATGGATAAGTATGGTTGACTTGTTGCTTAAATACATTTGATATTATCTTATTGCATTTCTCTATGTTCTTAGTATGGATGGACTATGGAATAACCATGGATAAGTAGAGTATATATTTGAGGTAGTAGATATAATTCTTATTTATTTTTAGTAAGAAATATTTTAATGTAAGAGTACAATTTTTTTTATAAATTCATCAATTTCCTTTTAAATGGTTACAAATAAATGCATGTAAAGTAAGAAAATAGTTTATAGGAATCTATGTCATTATGAACATTGCTTTTTAATTTATTTTATAAATGAAAAACACAAAAAGAAAGACAAGTGTATTTTATTTCCATTTTGATATAAGTCATAGAGTTTGGTGTTTTTATGTGTAATTACATTTAGAAGTTAATTACTTTGAGTTAAAATGCCATAAAGGAAAAATAACATGTTTTATGTAAATTGACATTTTTTAATTACTAATGTATATTTAAATATAGATATTTATTTTGTTAGGTAAAGAAGGTTTGAGGGTCCCTCACACATTTTATTAAATGAAAGAAACATGATTACAAAGTCTATTACATGATGGAATGAAATGATTTAACAACAAATAAAACCCTAAAGGGTAAAATAAGCCCTAAAGGATGAAAACAAATAGACCAAAGACACCTCTAAGGGAAACAAAACCAATAATGACCACTACAAGGTAAAGCAAAGACCCTCTAGGGGACATCATAATTTCAAAAGGATCACACCCAAAACCATCCATGTACATCCAAAAAAAACCACAACCATCCACACCACCACCAATAACCAACCACTGATACCATCACCATAAAAACCCAAGCTATGAGATACCTCCACCAACCACTTGGACACCACCACCTCACCTATTACTACCACCCTTATTCTAGCTACCACCTACCACTACATCTATTTGAGTAAAAAGTCTTACTCACCCATTACTAAATCCAAACTCCCCATTAATTAAATTAACCCATTTTAATGCCATCTATTTACACCTTCTCCATTATCAACTACTTACTCTCTTCATGTCAACGGATCCTCCCAACCCCAATGCAAATTTTAGGCTCATCATTGGAACCCAAATAGAAGTTAAGATTGGATGCAATCTAGTTATGGGATCCCTTGGGCCATTTGGGCTAACTAAAGAAGGGTTGTGTGAGCACCATAATGTTGAGCTAAATGCTTAACCAGTGAGACAATCCTAAGAGAATTTATTCCAATGAATTGCATCAAAATAAATGCCATTGGTGTATGCAATCATAAAATACAAGATGGGAAACTAACTGATAGAGGGCCTAAGTTTTTTTAATAATTATACAAAACCTATAAGTGGTCAATAAAATTTTCTAACATGTCTTCTATATCCCTAAAATCCCTCACTAGCATAACCCATAGACCCATGTATTTAAAAAAATATTAGATCATTTATATTCCAATGGAATAGCCTCCAAATTGATTACCATCTCAACTTTAAAACTCATTTGAATGAGCTAAACAAAAATCACAATTATCAATTCCTTATGCTTGGTTCCATGAACAAGTTTCCCATAAAATCTAATGTAATCAAGAAATTGATATTAACCATAAAATATGTCTCTAAAATTATTATACCAATAACCTCCTTGATAATATGTGAGGTGTTGGCTGATTATATGATAGATACTTTCTTCAATCTATAATCTATAATCCTTCCATCAAATGCTATCTTATATTTATTTCCCTTAACATGAATAAGGGGTTCACTGAGTGTCACCTTTATCATATATTCCTTTCTCATCAATTCTACTACCTCAAAATGACTACTATTACTCAACCTAATTACTAATTATTTTCATCACCATTTTGAATAATAACCTATTACCATCACACTAGAATGTAGTGGGAATGTATAAAGGTTGACTAGAACGTTTGAGGAATAACAATTCCCATGCTTATGTAAGCCTCCATCCATTAATGACACTAAATAGACATCCCATCTAAATGATAACTAATCATGTAATGGATTATTTATGTCCATATACCAAACCTCCTAATCATTGTCAATTATGAAATCTCTCTCTTGAGATTTGCATATATTCTTCAAATCATATGCTACCTTATTCACTTCATGGAAATAATGCTTAGATTCCCAATCATTGAGAAGTGCATAGATAAGAATGTTTTAAAAATTATAATAACCCACCTTTCTATTCCTTAGATCCTGAATAATGAAGATTGAATCACCTTCAAATATAATTCTATCAGTACCCCACTAGTCCAAAAATCAAGTCCCAACCCAAGTGATGTTCCTCTACTTCAGTACTAATTCCATTCACCAGATTATTTGATATTTCTCTAATTAGTGATCTAGTGTAATCGTGTATGATGAAACCTTCACCAGAAGCACATGACTATGAAGAGATAATAATTCACGTAGAATGGAATACAATGTAGAGATGTCCCTATCTACATAAGGAAGGTTTTTTCATAGCAAATATTCATTAATTCATTAGTAGATGGGACTAAATCACTAAAATTTTAGGGATATATATTGGTTTTGGGGTCAATTGGCCAACCTTTTATAACATTATATTTGAAAACAATTTAACTTGACACATATATATACCCTTAGATCCTAATATCAAATAACAAAACATTTTTTAATGTTGATTAACCAAATGTCATAGGTAAATGACCACATCAAATGAAATGGCTAAATGGTAGTGCTAAATGACCACATCGAATGACATTATTAAATGATGTTATTGAACTAGGAAAAGAATAAAGAAACCAAAATTTAAAACCTTAAGAGATAAACATTAAATGTATAAACAAAACTTGACATTTGCACCTTTAAATTAAGAAATGGTGAAGCTATCTTTGGCAAACATATCATGGATCAATTGGATAGCTTTCACTTTCATACAAAAACATACAAACTAGCCAAAAAATGGGCCACATTGAAAAAAGGGAACTCTAGGTGACATAAAAATCAAACCCATGCAATAGTTTAATTTTTATGTCGGCAAGGGTTTCCTATTTTTTAATGACCTTTTATAATGAGCCCATATGCTCCAAATGGATTCTAGAGTACTAAAGCTTGAGGATAAACTCCCAAGGGTATAAACCTAGATTATGGGTGATATAGGGCTCTTATTCCCTAGAAAGAGATGAACAACTCTACTCACAATAGAGATGAATAGATCTTCCCATGGAAGAGTTGAATGGCTCTACCCATGGTAGAGTAGAATGGGTTTGCCCATGGTAAATCTAAATGATGCTACCACATTCAACTCTACCACTAGTATCCATTTAGATCTATGATGAGTAGATCAACTTGCGTCTCCCACCAATAGAACCATCATGCTCTGCCACCGACTGAGCCATACAACTTTACTATCATATTGATCTATTTGGCTCTACCAAAGGTAGAGCCATCAGGATCTACCACCAATTGAGCTATTTATCTCTACCATTTGATTGATCCATATAGCTCTACCATTTGGATGAGATTTTTGGCTGAACCACCTAGCTCTATCATTCAATTGAGTCATTCTAATCATTCAAAGCTTTCCATTTCTATCATTTGATATTAGAGTAGTCAATCACCTAGTAGATGCTTGATTGGAGAAATACATAGTAGATAAATATAAGAAGATAAGTACCCTACAAAGAGAAAGAGGAGAAGTAAGATCCTTTTATCTTCATTTGGTTGATGTGAAATAGAAAGAAGGATCAAATCCTGAGGAAGAATTCTAAAGCATGAAATTTGAGAAAGGAAATGATGCCAAGAAAATATGACCTACATATTTTTGTGTAGTGTACAATGACTTGTAATACCTAATCATAGTCATGAGAAGTTTCCTAAGAGAAATTACAATGAGCCATCTCCATCGTGAGTCCAATGCCAAGAATAAGGGAAGTGTCAATGTCTAGAATCATTTTTTGAATCTAAAGTAAATAAAAACATAGAGAAGGTAAAAGGCTAACTTTCAATCAACACTCAGATCAAGAACACTACTAGAGAATTTGAGAAAACTCTACAACAAAGGGCTCTTTTTCCATTAAGTGAAACAAGGAGGCAAAATTCCAATAAGGTACACTTTTTTATAAATAATTTTTAAACAAAATCATATTGCTTTAATTATAAAATTATGTATAAATTAAAATAAAAAAAATCAAATATGTCTACACCCAAACTCCTTTTGTCTGACACCCAACTCCTCGAAAGGCTAAATTTCACTACATGAAAGATGAAGATGTTAATGATTCTTGAGTTATAATAATTATGGGGCATTGTCACTATAATGATGAAACTTATAGATGAATTTGATGACCACATAACATATGACAAGTCAAATGTAAAAGATCTCATGTTAATAACACTTAGTGTCACCAACAAGGTTCATCCTCACATTCGAGATGCATCAACATTGAAAGTGGATTGGGACATTTTATCCACCATATATGAGGAAAAGAATTAGATGAAGATACTCCATCTCTAGTCAAATCTTCAACTATCAATATGAAAAATGATAATAAAGTTAAGGAATTCTTATGATAAGTATCAAAACTATGAGCTGAATTGATTGCACTTAGAGAAATGGTCAAGGATAAGATCTTAGTTATGATGACACTAAGATATCTCCCTTCTCAATTTTTCACATTCATAATTACAATAAACATCACAAATTAAGTAGTGTCTTTCAAAAAACTAGTGACTCTGCTTCAACAAGAAGAAGCCATCTAGTCTATGTAAGAAGAGTTCAAGGTTAAAGCCCTTATATAGATGTAATGTGGTCCAAAATTCTCAAAAATACAACTAAAGTAGACACAAAAAAAATTTAAATATGAAAAGGAAAAAATATGGTGTCACATTTTCCACACAAATGCACATGATACTGATAGTTCATGGTATAATTCCTTGACACAAGGCTCATCCAGTCAAGAGGGTACATAAAATAGAGATGAACCACATAATTAAAAGAGACATCCTTGATGATGGAAGTAGTATAGATATGTACCATCATAACATCAACATGATGATGAATATACAGAGGAGGTACATTAAAAATTAGAATGCAACAACATATA
>JARHVA010001694.1:2420000-2422500 GCA_037957365.1 Torreya grandis | reverse complement strand
TTTTATATAAATTTAAATAAAATAAATATTCTAATTAATAGCATCCTGGATTTTAATTAATATTATACAGGAGATTAATTTTTTTTAAAAACCATAACATTAAATATTAATTTTATCCTCCTTTACATGCCCAAGAAAAATTATTAAAATAAAAAATAAGAAAGAAGGGAAAAGGAGGAAAAAATAAAGAAAATAATAAATGGTTAAATATTTATTTTTCTCTTTAATTTTTAAATGTATTCGCATAGATATAAAGTATAAAACCATTCATCTCTTTAATGGAAAATATTCATACATTTTTTTTTATTAAAGGTAGTTTACAAGATCCATATAAGTGTTTGAAAAAATAATAGCTTCTTAACTTATTTTTATTATATCAAATTAGTTAATCATTGTTTATTTAACAATTGTATGACATGTACATTAAAATAATTTTATTTTATTTTTTAGGGAAATAGAACAAATAGGGCATAAAGGGGGTACATCATGCACTTAGTTCATTTAATTTAAGAAATATTTTATAACCTTTATCATTAATTTCAATTAAATAAATTTTAAAACATCGCAAAGTGCATTTCCCACTTCCAGATCGAGGATATAGATTCAACTAAAATTTAACAAGGGTACATAATGCCAAGTCCCTACAGATATTTCAATTTATATCATATATAATTTTTTATTATATGAATTTAAAATATAGTAACCCTAATTTGGACACAAAAATAGGCTAGGAAATAAAAATTTGAAGTCAATTAACTAGACAACAATATATTTAAAAAAATACACCAATGAAAATTAAGTGATCGATAGAATATTAAAATTTCATAAAAAAACTATATACCCTTCAATCCAAGTATTTATTCTAGATACATTTTTTTTATTTTTAATTCATGTTTATCAATGTCCATGCTAAACATGAACTAATTTTTGAACAAACTTAGTTTTAAAGTTTGCCAGTTATATAATGAGTCATGTTAAAAATAACCCTGATACACTAATAGTTCTATCAAATTTGGAGTCATACATGGTTATTCTTTAAATTTTACTTTTATAATTAAATTAATTTTTTGACAATGATTATATTGATTGTTTGAGCTTGAATAATGGTGCTTCATTATTACCATGTCTATTAACTAGTTGCATGTTCATGTTCACCAAGTCTTTGTTGTTGGTGATTTTAGATAGGATAATTAGACAAATCATGACCACTCACATTGTCCTCTAAATCCCTTTATGATATTTTTATTAATTTTTCAGTTTATTTTTCTACCCCAAAACACAACATAACTACCTTAAATTATCAAAATTAAATTTATCACACTGCATGCAAAGAAAAAACATACTTGGGTGAATATGAAACATTCCAAAAAAATATTTTTAACATTATATAATTAAAATAAATGAGATAAACCCACGTAATTAAATATTATCATTAATGATAATAGAGCTCATTATGGACACAATTATCAATAACAATGGACCAAACATAGTCATAAATATGGCACCTATCCTACGAATGCACCATGACATAACACAAAATGATATCCAAAATAACACAATTGCTTATGTAATTAAACATAAGTTGATACAATAGTATTATATATATATATATATATATATATATATATATATATATATATATATATATATATATATATATATATATATATATATATATATATATAATATTATTGTATCAACTTATGTTTAATTACATACACACACACACACAGATGTGTGTGTGTGTGTGTGTGTGTGTGTGTGTGTGTAATTAAACATAAGTTGATATATATATATATATATATATATATATATATATATATATATATATATATCAACTTATGTTTAATTACAAACACACACACACACACACACACACAGTGTGTGTGTGTGTGTGTGTTTGTAATTAAACATAAGTTGATATATATATATATATATATATATATATATATATATATATATATATATATATATATATATATATATATATATATATATATATATATATATATATTCAATTTGTATCTTTTGTCATCAATATCTGATCTGTTTAGAAATACTTTTATAGAGAGGATTTTTTAATATTAATGAATAGATTGGGGACCCTATAACCCTATCTTTACTAATTAGTAAAATAAAAAACATAAATTATATCTCCAATATAACTAAAAAATAATACTTTAAAAAAATCAATATCAGATTAAAAAAAAGTATTTCCAAAAGCCTCTCTACATCTTACATGGACTTCAAAAGGATGAAACATCTAAAACATAATTTAGTTTATAGTTTGTATACTGATTAAATTACATTCAAAATCTTGATATAACACCCCATAACCAATAATAAATTATGATTTATTTCAAAAATTGAGGTAAGCACCTCAGATCATATAGACACTAGAAAACACATTATATAGATAAAACTCACCAACAGATTTAAAAATATAACCACTACAAAACAAAACGTATTCAACTTTACTATATTTTTGAAATAAAAATAA
>JARHVA010001694.1:2407500-2412500 GCA_037957365.1 Torreya grandis | reverse complement strand
TCCATATTTTCTATCTTATTCTTTCTAATTAAAAGAGGTCACAATGAAGAGTAGTTATAAAAACTATGGAGTATAACTTATTACAAATATTGTTTGCATTTTTGGAAGAAACTATCTAAATTTTCTAATTATTGAGAAATATATATCTCTAAAGTGTTACATACAATGAGACAAGTGAAATATAAATTCTAATACTAAGTCCCTTTAAACTTATCACTTGCATAGTAAGACTTCAATACTATACTTGCTTTGCTTTTAAAAGCTACATGTAGAGCTTGTAATCTTCCTCAACTCATGAAATATAAATAATACACTTCTTAAATTGAACCTAAATTTTAATAACTAATTTTACATGGTTTAGATATTATTTTACTGTAGTGGCCTTTTCAAATATTTTCATTACATGTTTGAAAAAATACACAATTTTTTTGTTGATTTTCTTATTTTTAGCTATTATCTCTCCTTTAAATGCAATTGTGAGATTATTCAAGATCAACATGAACTATTATATAATTATCAGGTTGTTATCTCCTTTTCATGACTGTGGCATATTTTCCTTAGTGAAAAAACAAAGAAATAATATTTTCAATGAAAATATTTCATTATAAAATTATGTTTGTCAATTGACATAGTAAATTTTCAAGTTAAGTTATAGTGTGAGTAGTGAAAACTTCATATAAACTAATATCAAATAAATATATAATCTGGGCATTCCTAACAATTTTTTCTTAATCACTATTAAAATGATTTTAAATGTTGTTTCCATCTCAGTGACTTCCAGCGAATAACCTAGAATATTTTGTTATAAATTGCCACTCTTAATTTCTGTTTGTGTATCTTTGTCAATGACCTAAGAAGTAAATCTAAGGAAACCTCAACATCATTAAATTTTTTTTGTTTATTTTATGTTTGGATTGTGTCTTTAAACATTTAACTTTATTTTTCATTCCATAGATAACTTTTTCTGTTATCATGTTATTAGATTTCACAATGTGCTTAGGGTCCTCCTCATATTTATATTCATTGTTACATTACTCCTAGGATTTAAAAATATCATTTGATTGCATATTATTTTTCATGGCAAGTGATAAAAATAATTCCTTTATTTTAAAAACTAAAAAAAAACCATATTTATAGGTTTTCTTCATAGCGATCCTTTTCAGCTTACTAGTATATTAATCAAAATAAAATTTAAACTCATGTTGATCATGAATAATCAAGTTAGATTAAGGATACTTCACAAGCTACATAATATGTATCCAATTCATTTAAGATTCATCTCATTCAACTTAAGTATCCATGACAATAATAATTATTAGTTTAGATGGTACTTATATCATTAGTGGAATGGAAGTGATCATAGTGGAAGTAGGAGAAATTGATGGTGAAACAAATTTATTGGTGGTGTCAATGGAAATTAGTATGGATGTTATAATATCAGCACTAACCTCCAATGTTCATGAAATAAAAATAACAAACCTTGAACTTTCACTTGTATCCGCTGAAGAAATATGGAACACAAGAGAGGATGAAGAATACATCATAGTGTAAATCATACATGGGGATAGCATTAAAAATTTATAACTTGCATTATCATTTTATGTAATTATAGTGGCCGTATGCACTTTTTGATAAATGTATTTTACCATACTTGATACTATGAAAATGGGTGGAGGAGTGGAAACTAAAACATATGATAACATAGTGGTCACTAAAATATAATGAATTAAAACATTTAGAAAATTATGATGATGGGACCATAGTGGTAACATACAATACCTTCAACACTTTGCTTGATATATTTTAATTATCCTAACCACTATCATCAAACAAAAACATATAATCTATTGGTGATAATGGAATATTTAAAATAGGGACATGTGAAATGATTGGTGAGAAAGGAACACATAAATAAGAAATAGGAATAACCTTGTTCGTAAATATATAGATAGGGTTCACAATCAAAGAACTAATAGTAACTATACTAGATGGAGTAGACAAATATACAGATACTTATGGCATTGTTGGCACTATAGTGACCATATAAGATGTCATAATTAGGTTTGTTCATTGAGTTTATTTCCTATCCTTGACCAAAGAAACATCATGGAGTAGTTTTTTATTCTAAACTTGTGACTATTATGGTGGTCTATATAGTTTGACTTGTTAACAATTCATGATCAATTTTGAATCATTTTTCATCTTCAGGTGACTTAATTAATCTAAGTGGCCCTAATGAGGATAATATAAAATGGCATTTGCATATATAATTTATAGATGCTTGACCACCATTTTATATAGATCCTAATTTTTGACAAAATCCTTTTAAAATTTACTCTTTAATGTAATATTTAGTGTGAATTATTTTTTTGATGATCAAGTTTGATATAGAATTACAGGGTTATGGGAAGCCATGCTTTTTGAGTTATATTTTTATAAAGTACACAAGTCTTTGGACACATTGTATATCTAAATATTACTCTACTAACATGCCATATATATGATGAGGAAGTTTATAAGGCTAAACCATCACTCGTTGAACTCTCAAAACAATATATGTAGGATAGTACAAGTAGCCACCATTTTTTAATTGATTACCTCATCTCCCATGAGAATATTAACATATGATGGCCATTAATTTTAAAATATATCAGAGGGTAAAAATAGTGACATATTTTGTATATACACTCCTAGTATGTATACAAATATAATTTACTATATAACACATGAGTGTGTGAATCAAAATAACTTGGACAGTTATGAAATTTTACATCTTTAAATTATATAATGACATGATGAGTGTCTATAATATATGACATCATATAGAAATTATAACATTACTTGAATCTGTAAATAATTTTTTTGCAACTCAAATGAAATAATCTCACCTAGGTTGGGCTTCTTACTCACATTAATAATCACAACAAGTCAAGGCATCCATAATTTGTTTACATGATCAATATTTGTAGCACCATACAAACTATTCATTAACAACATTTCCAATATCAAACAAGGCCTAAATGTTTTAATGGTATAACTATATACATTGTCTATCTTAACCTAATTGGAACTATCTATTGACCAAAATTTTAAAATTTTCATTATATTTGTCTCCTTCATCCATTAGGTGGTGGTAGGTTAGTTATAGGTGAAATTTTGAGTCATAACATATAATAATTTTTAAATGCCATTATAAAAACATAGGCCATTATATTTTTTAAATTAAGATAAAATATTGCATTATCCTTAAAAACACATCCAAAAATAGATTATATTTTTAATAAATTCAAATTTGATTACTTTACTCACCATTGTAGTTATAAAACCCACTCGCCTACTCAAATCATCAAATATATAATTTTATTTTACTTTAATCTGTGTTTTAACACAAAATTATAACCCTAAAAGAAAGACACTCACTTTGCATGCCTACTATTCAATTTCTATTTTTTGTTCACATAGTTCAAAGCCTCATTATTAGTAAATAAGATAAACACCTTAGGCTCTAGGTAATCCCTCCATTATCTTAATGCTTTTACAATGGCATAAAATTAAACATCATACATAGAATACTTTGTTCTTCTCTCATACAATTTATCACTAAAATATGCTATTGGCTTCCCTTAATGACTAATTATATCATCAATTCTCATATATGAAGTATCATAGTCAACCTCAAACACTTTGATAAAATATTTTAATTTTAAAATAGGATTTTTTGTAATTTTATTCTTCAATAACTCAAAGCAGTACATTGTTGCCATTGGCTATGCAAATTATTTTTCTTTCATATGATTTGTTATTGGTGTAATAAGACTACTAAAATCTTAATATTTTTTTTGTAAAAATTTTATAAACCATGGAAAATTCTTACCTATGTGATGCTATTTGGGATATGCCACTTATAAATTACCTTTACTTTTTCTTCATCCATTCTTACACCATCTAGTAAAAATACAAATTAAAAAAAAAACACTAAAATATTCTGCATAAACCTGCACTTCTTCAAATTTTTATAGATCTTCTATTTTCTAAATAATTCTAATATCATTCTCAAATGTTGTAACTATTCTTATTTATTATCACTAAATATCAAAATATCATCAAACTAAATCACCACAAACTTACCACTATATTATCTTAGCATTGTGTTAATCACCCTCATAAATGTGTTAGGTGGTTTAGTTAAACTAAATGACATCACCATCCACTCATATAAAACATATTTAGTATTTAATATTATATTCCATTCATCTCCTTTATGAATTCAAATATGGTAGTAACCACTCCTTAGACTAATCTTGGTAAAATCCTTTTCTCCTTTAAGACCATCCATCACATAATGTAAATGAGGTATAGTAAATCTATAGTTGATTATAATTTTATTAATTTATTTACTATACACACATATCCTACACTCTACATCTTTATTTTTAGTTAGTAATGATGGTGTTACAAATGTACTCACGCTCACTTACTACACCCTTCCTCACCAATCCTTTAACTGACTTATTCAATTCTACATGTTCTATTAGACTCATCCTATAAGCTACTTGATTGGGTAGAGTTGATCCTATAATCAAATCAATATGATGTTGAATATCTATTATTGGTGGTAAATCATCTATTAATTCATCGGGTACAACATATACATATCATTTTAACACTATTACTTTTGATAGTATTTTAACCACTTTTATTTCTTCTTTCTTCACTACTAATGCATAGCAAAAAACTACCATCTTCATATGTTTAATAAATAATTTTATACTCAACATAATTTTAGCCTATCCTTCTTATTTAAGAGGTAATAAAACTACCTTCATACCAACTTTATATAATTTTTATTTTTTCTTTTCTTCATCATGAACTATTTTTGTATTAAATTGCCATGGCCTTCACAATAATACATGGCATGCATCCATTGTTATAACATCACACCATATTTTATCCTTGTATGTTTTACCCATAGAAAAATTGATTAATCATGTTTTATCTAC
>JARHVA010001694.1:2377500-2402500 GCA_037957365.1 Torreya grandis | reverse complement strand
ACAATCATTAGAGAAGAGATGCTACCACCATGGAAGAGCATTACTAAAATAATACAATCATTAGAGAAGAGATACTACCACCCTGGAAGAGCATTACTAAAATAATACAATTGTTAGAGAAGAGATGTTACCACCACGGAAGAGCATTATTATACCAATAAGTAACCATCATATATGACAAGGGAGGCAAGAAATTCTTATTATCTTCATCTTCTTTTTGTGCTCTTGCATATTGTGTTATGTTCCCCTTAGTTCTTAGGCAATAAGATTTAGTCTTAGTGTATTATTTTTCTTGGTGTTTTCTCATTTTAACTAACAAGAGACTAACCAATTTATTATTTATTCTTTGAAATATTAAGGTACATAATGTTAAGCTTGGTGGGACCAAATATGTTATATGACCAAAGAGATTAATATGCTAGCCTTAATTTTTCTAACATAGGCATTAAAACATTCATGTTTTAAGTCCTAGCTTAGAACCTTACATCTTTTTTTAACAATATTTTAGCGATTGATTCCAATTTTATTTATTGACATCGGTTACAAGAATTTACCATCATCTGTATGTAGTAAATAGTTCAAGGTAGCAACATGGTTAATAATAAATTTTCTTGATTTTTCTTGGCTTTATTTTATGTTTGATGATATATTTGTTATCTATGTAACCTTTTCTTATAGAAACTATGAAATATTTAAGCTTGTTCATTAACCATTTTTAATTTTAAATAGAGTTATTTTTTCATGTTTTTTGGAAACATTAACGATCTAATCGAATCGACATTGATTTCAAGAATCACATTCAATCTTAGTGTGATTGATACTGATTATCTTTTAGACAAAAATATAAACCTAAGAGCTCAAATTGAATTGTTATTTGATCATTTTTTTTGGGAATCTAATTAAGAAAACCCTCTAACAATTTTTAATACATAAAGGAGGAGACAAAATATATTTAAGCATTGTTAAAATCTCACATTCATTTTATTTGGTGCTTAAAATCCACTTAGTTGTTTTTCCTTGTTAGTTGTTTTTAAAAAAATTAAAAGTGAAAATAAGGCCAACGGGGCCAAAATTTCAATCACACTTTGATTTGGAGATACTAAAAGTAACATAAATCTTAGTTAGAGATCTTAAGTAAATTTTCACTTTATATTTGTTTTCATTATTAGCTAAAATTTCAAAGCTCTTAGCGTAGTTTCTTTATTTGTGGTAAATTACAAATTATTTAATGTATGCTCTCCAACATCCACTTTATGAAATTGGGGTGACTAAAAGTGATTAGTATATTTAATTTTTTTTAAAATTTGTGTCAAAAATAATGTCACGTATGCTCTCTCCAAACACTGAGTGACTTGGGTGACCTAGAAACAATCTATAAAGTCTTTCATTTTTCATTTGTTTCTTTTATCCAATTGACTTTTGAATAAGATTTCTTAACCTCTTTATAAGTTATTTCTGGGAAAATTTACCAAGGGTTTTATCTCCCATAATTTTACCATCTCCACTCCATGCTAGGGTATATAAATGAGGGCATGTGATATTGGGATTACAAGAGAGATAAATGGCTAAACTCTCTAATCCTAATAAAAAGTTGGGTCAGATCTGGCTAAACATCAAAATCCACTAATAAATACATGGATGGAGTCACTATTTAAAATAATAGACCCTTACATACTAAATTATCTAGTATGAACCTAATTGATGTGATTGAAACCCTTATGTTAGCTACACATATGATCATCTAATACGTATGAAACTTATAGATTTTCAACAAAGCCTCACTTACCAAAAAAATTCATACTAAATTATAAGTGATCATTACTCTAGGTTTATGATAGATATAAATTCTTGAGAGACATGGAGTCAGAAAAAAAACCCTACCTACACATGTACATTGTTTTTTGGATTAACACTTAATTCCTCACAAACATTGGTATATCAATAAAAAATTTGGTTGAAACTACACATACCTATGTTATTTATAAGGAATAGGATGAAACATAAGTGATAATTATAATTACACTTGTTTGATATCTCTGAAGGAAAATTATATAACCATCTTCTATTCCATTCTTGGAGAGTTTTAACAAAAAATCTCACTACAATATCTTTATGTTCAAGACCTATAATTATAGGTTCTATGGATAAAGTAGAAATATATTCATCTAGATGTTCCTTACCATCACCTAAAAACTTTTTAAATTTATTCCATGATCCTTTTAGAAGTTTATACAACTGTCATAAAGCTAGTGAGCCAATTATTTTACCCCAAGATAGATCTATGGTTGTAAAGACTTTTTGTAGTGGTAAAACATCATGTGGAAAGACAAGATCTTGATTAATTATTGTTTCTTCTTATAAATATTTACCTTTCTTAGGTTTGAGTTGGCCTTTTTGTTTAAGATTCAATTTAAAATCATAAATTTCTTATAGTTGATAAAAAGGATCAATTTCACCTTTTGGCTTACTAACTGTACCGAATCGTTATTTGATAGTTTTTAATGTTGATGAGGAGATGGTGAAAATTGAATAATTATCTAGGTTGGTCTTCTTTATTTAACTTTTTATTAATATATTTCTTTCTCTTTATGCTAAAACAACCTGATATTCTTCATGTTCTAATACCTTAAAAACTCTATGCAAATGTAGTGAATTGGTTCTATTATCGCACACAAATACTCATAAATATGATGAAATGATTTCTTATGTTTGACTTAACCAATAAAGATTCAGTTGAAGAAATGGTGCTTCAATTGTTTGAATGGTCATTATAAGCATTATTATTGTTGAAATTATTTGAGTGGTTATATGAATCACTCTTCATTCTTATCTTCTTTCTCATTTCCTTGAATTAATCTTAGTGTTTCTTTAATTTAATGTAGAATGTCTTCTTTTTTGTTTATTACTACAATGATAATGTTGAATTGAATGTAACTCATTTTATTTTCCTAGGACAATTGTTGAAGACATAATGTAATATCTTATTATGTAGTTTTTATCCAATTTAAATTAGGTTAATGATTAAAATTTTGGATGTCCATGATAGTCATGAACAAAATGTGCTTATTTTGAGTTAATTTTCATGCACTATAAGTTTATCTTCATGTTTTTTTTTTCTTTCTACACAATCTATTTCTTGATTAGAAATTCCTAAAATAATTTGGAACTAAATCACAAAAACATCATCAAAATAATAAGATAATTGTTTTATATGTGAAATGATGTCTAATTTTGTAGACTACTCTAAATCTAGTTTAAGTTGATATTGTGGTCCTTGAGTTGATGGCAAAGGGATATGGAGCAATATCTCAAAATATGGGTTGCACGAGTATCATACAAACATAGCCCATGGTGGTGTAAAAAAATATTGGCATTAAAATTTGTGAAAGGAAAAATAAAATTTTCTCATCAATAATTTTAGGAAAAAGTTCCTCTCTTATTATCAATTGGAACTATCTTTATTAAAAACCAAAATAAGTGTGATAAAAGGGAAAATATTTACAAAGAAAATAGTGTTTTATATGGGGTAATAATTTTGACCAAAAAATACCAAAAGGACATATAAATTAATATATAAAGAGAGAAAAATAATAATATTTATGGATAATAAGGTTTAAAAAATCTAGAGGGATGAAATTTGAAACCTACTATAAATATTAAGGAGTATATTTTTAACAAAAGGAATTATTTCTTATTTAATGGTAGGAAAGGAATTTCCATGTTCATAAGAACAAGAAACATACATAAAAATAATCACTTACTACTGATAACCTAATCAAATGATTATTTTATATTTCCTAATATAAATAACCAAAATATTATTTTTATCCCACCAATACTTCATCGAAATGCAAATAATAAATGTAGGTTTGAAAATAAATAATACAATATAAATTTCAAGTTTTGATTAGTTTATAATATTTTAAATACTATTTTTAAATCAAAAATTTGAATACAAGTACATAATATAACATACATAATTCATGAATAAATGTTTAATACAAAGTTTGTAAAATATCTCTATATTGATCTTTGATGAGTTGCCAATACAATATCATATTTTAAAAGTATGCTAAAAAGTTTAACTATCAAGATTATATATAAATGAGCCCCTAACACATATTTATAGGTTAAAATGGGTGTTTATGGATTGTAACCACCTTTTTTTCCTTTTTAGGGGATTTTGAAAGCACATTAACTAATTTTCACAACTTAAAAATTCCAAACACATTTTAAGTAATTTACACAACTTTCAAAAATGGATTGGTATTTTTGAATGAAATTAAAAAGTACAATGACAAATTTTAAAAGCTCAAAATTTCAAAAATCACTTAGTACACATTCACAACATTACAATATGCAAATAAAATAATACAAGAAAGTGCAATGATAATTGTAATAATGACTCATGAAATACAAGTCTATGAGGAACATTAAGATTTGATGTAGAATTATTCCTTGTAATATTTATTGATGATGATATGGACCTATTTTTTCATAGTTTATGGCTCCTTATGATATTTATTGAACCTTTTCATGATTTTCAACACTTTACCTTCATGTGGACCATCTGAATATGTATAAGTTATTTTTACATACAATATAGGTCCATCATCTTATGTTGTTTTCCTTATGATATCTTAAGCATTGCATTGATTTTTTACAAATTATTATAATAATTGATAAATATTTGAATTGAATCACAATTAAATGTATACTTCAGAGTTAGGATTTTCTCAATATTTTTATTAAATTGATCAACAAAGGGTTTCCTTAGAATCTAGCTCCCCATTATTATCATTAAGTTTACATTTCAATTTTTCTTCTCCTCCTAGTATTTTAATGAGATCCTCACCACCCATTGACTTAGATTCACCATAATTAATGACACTTTATTTAACAATGCAGATTCTGAATTTAGTAGCTCCCCAAAACTTTTTCAGGTACACAAATTCAAATTTTTAGATAACCTTTTCTTCGATAAGGTCATTTTGCCAAGTAAAAGATAAATATTCTAATTTAGGAAGAAATTAATTCCATTTTGGTATCTCTTATTTATAATTGTTTTCATCCTTAGTTACTTTATAATATTATAATTGGATCTTGGAACACATGACCATTATTGTCTGATGAATAGTGATGCCTTGTTGTAGAAACTTCTCAAACTATTATTTTGTTGTTTTATCCATATGGAAAATTTATTTAGTAACATTTAGTGTCTTAGTATGAAAAAATTTATAGATAATTGAATGAGAGGGTTAAAAATATCTTACCAATTTCTAAACCACAAATGTTAGTTGTTAGACTTTTTCTCTAATTTGTTCCTTAGTTACTTTATCTTGGTCCTTTTTATTGAATAATGTGATAATTAAATATTTAACATTTTATTTCATAACTTCCCTTTTAGCTTTTTTTATATGGACCTTTGTGATTTGATAATTTGAAGCTTCAACATTGTATTTATCTTTTTCTAATTAAGGTTTTACCACTTTTATATATCTTTCTCATTTTTTATCTATAATTATTCTTGAGATTATTTTGGAATTATTTGTTGCACAAGGATGGATAGTTTTAAGGATGTTTATATCAATTTATTGTGGCTACTCTATATTCTTTCTTTTCTTTAAGACTTAATTTAACCAATCATGAATTCATACATTAGGAGACTAACGTACAAGAGTGGTGTCAGATTATTTTTGAGTTTTAGGATGAGAGAGAGGAGTGTAAAAAGATAGAGACCCCTTTAACACAATTTCACCTTATTAATTTCTTAATTTATCAATTTGAGTCTTAATAGAGGATTTAGTAGGCAACTCAACATTTTGATCAAGAGATAATGGGGTGGGAGGATCAAGTTGATAAGGGTAAAAAGAATTAAAAATCAAGGATGTATTAGAATCTAAAAACTATTGTGTAGTATTGTATGACAAAGTTTGTGTTTGGGAAAGACTATCAAGATGAATTAATTATGAAATATAAATGCTTGTAGTACCTGTGAGTTTTTGTACCAATTCTTATTTTCAAATTAAATGGATTTTCCATTGGAACAACTTCTGTCACAGCTTCAACTTCTCTTTTTATTTCTATTTCTTCCAAATTGTTACTAGTTCCTATCATTGAAGATGTTCCTATCTCTATTTGATGTTGTAGATGAGAAGTTCCTAATTTGGTCTCTATAAGAGGATCAAATCCTACTTCATCAACATTAATACCTTTATTTTTCAATCATTTAAGAGTTACGTTTATCACACTTTGAGTTCTATTGATGAGTGAAGTAGATTATTTCTTGTGAAAATATACTCTTGAAAGAGGTTTTGATTCAATTCCATATTTATCATAGATGGGATCTAATACATATTCATCATCTACTATATTTTTTTAATTTCCAATATGTCAAATACAATTGCTTCTTCTAGATTGAATAACGATTAATCACATATTCTCATATGTTTCTCATCATCATAGTCCATCTAGTAGTCTTCATCTAATGATGTACATGTTGATATGAAGAATTGAGAATATTAAAAATTAGGCCCTTAGCATCAAATTAAGGTTAATTTTCAAATGATTGAATAGTAACTTGAGTCATTTCTTAATCAACCAATTTTAATTTTTCCAAAGAAGCACAAGTATACCAACCAATAAAAGTAAGAAATTCTATTCTAAACTTATGTTTATAAGAAAACATTTTATTTGTTTCAATCAACTATCTCACTATTTCCATAAAATATCATATATCATCTACATATCTTTGGAGCATGTATGAAGTGATTTCATAGCCATAAATTATCAGGTAAGTGGAAGTTGGGAGTTGAATAAATCAAACTCAAAATTTATGTGGAACCTTGAATTGATATTGTTAGATCATAAGGTTCTAGTTCAAATATCTAAACCACATATTGCAAGAATGCATCATTTACCCTACATAAATGATGCTTACTTTCCTTAAATGAGAATATAGGATAGAAATCATAAATTTTGGTAGTCTGCATATAACCTAGGACTATATTCAAACCAATGTATAATCTTCTTCTACAAATAGTATAAACAAGATAGGAGGATATATATAATTTAGAAATTATATTAAACTCTACGAGTTGATTTTGAATTGAACCAATGATTAAATCTCCCTAATTTATACACTGATTATTTTGGTGGATGATTTATATTTACCTATACATCCATGTTTGGAACTTTATAAAAATTTGTATCTCTAATACCCTATGTAAGAGCATGATTATATCATTTATTTCATTTATGAACATGAATCTAAAAATATTTATGGGAAACCTTGTAGACATATGTCTTGGTTTAGTCAACCATTTCTTGTTGACCCACTTTGAAGATGAGCTAGTATTAAAATCCCATAAATTTTGAGTAGATGTAGGATTTAAACTTATAAATGATTTCTTAATAGGTAGTTGTAATAAAAGATTAATATGATCTATATTAATGCATAATAGGCACTATCTGTTTAGATTCCTGAATTCACTTTTTCTACATCATAGTACTTAACCATCATTAACACTATTATGGACATTGTATTCAAATAGTAAATACAAGTTCATGAGAAAACCCACTATTGTGGATGTTTTATCCATGATATATCTTGTGTATACCATTGATTCTATTCCATAATTATGGTAGAGTGAAAATAATCTTCAAGTGTGAGATATAAGGGTGGAGTAATGGTGGGAAAATGGACATGTGTGAGTAAGTGTCAAAATTCATCAAGTGTGTTTGCAAAAGCTAGGATTAACTTAAAGAGGCCTTGACCAAAACCCCCTAGGTTTGTTTAGGAAAATTATATTCACTCCGTTAGAGAATTAGAGTGCATAGCGCATATGAAAAATCACTATTTATTTTTTGGTGGTGTCATAGAGTTAAAAGGGCTAGGATAAAAATCCACTCTTGGGCATCATTATAATACTGGGCATCATTATGCTACTAGGTGTTATTATGTTTTTGGTTTCTAAATAGAGTCACATGACAACATGCTTCCACACAACACCATGTTATCATGCAACACCATAATGTCACATGATATCATACTGCCACATGGAACCATGTTGTAAAATGAAATTATACTACCATATGGCACCATGTTATCATGTGAAAATAGTGTTTTATCTTAGTGGCATGGTACCATGTGACATCATGCTATCATGTGACTCACTTATGTCATATGGCATGATGATATTGAGCTTGTGTAGCATGATGATGTTGTCATGTGCCACGATGTTGTTTACAATCCTTGGTAATGCCAACTGATTACTCTAGTTTCCCACCTTACTTATAAATAATGTTATAGTAGCCTCATTTTACACTTTGCTTAAACTATTTTTCATCCTCATAGCTTCCACCTCAATCTTCCTACTTCCAACTCAAACTACCTACTTCCACTTCCCTGATTCCAATGGCTTCCACATTTATGAAAACTTAAAGTCAACTAGGGGGATACATAACTATGTTTTCAAAAATATTATGTCTGATATTCCTTGCATGTTAGATGACACCAAATATTTTATTGAGTGTAAGGATTAATTCTAGCTTAAAGGCTTGGTATAGATGATGAAATATGATATGGATATCAACAAAAATGTACTATGATCTCTAGTTGAGTGTTTTAACCATAGTGAGAGTCATTTCTACATCTAGTTTAACAACAAAACTATATCCTTTGTCACTTCTTTATTGGATATCCATAATTTAATAGGTCTTCCACATTGTAATGTAAGTCTTGTTAGCAACAAGGTTGTGTTATTTGATGATTATAAAAATTACTTGGATTTGATCTAGAAAGTGTTTGTTGACCCTACTGGTAAGTGTTTAATTTATTAATGAAATTGACATTTCTTAATTATACTTGAGTCATTTATTATAAATATTTTTGTATCCTAATTTAATTGCATGTTTTACTTATATTTTCATTACATCCAATTAAAATTAAAGGGGGATCCCTATAAAAAATATCATCAATCTATTTCTCAAATCTATTATCCATTTGTTTCAAGCAAGAATTATGTTATAGGGAAGACCATCAGACATTACATTTTGGGATATTTACTATATTATTCATTCTCTCTTGAGTGTTATTTGTGACTAGTGCATCATTATTTCTAGCAAAATTAGGGCAAAATTGAATTTTGCTTTCTCAAAGGACACTTTCACAATTTCCTCTTCTAACTACATTGTGTCCTTGTACATTGAGACCTTATATGAAATCCAAAATAATTCTATTCCCACTACCATTCATCCAAAAATTAAAGCTAATGCTTTATATTTTGAGGAACATGAGGTAAGTTTAGCTTTCCTAAATCTTAATTTTTTGATATATATATATATATATATATATATATATATATAGATCAAATTTTAACATTTTTTATCATATTGTTTGTTACAGGTGAGAATGCATGTATATGACATAAGAAAATAGGCTTCAAGTAAAGGTCTATGTGTTTGAGAGGGCTCTAGTGATACCTAGTCCACATAGTCTTCTTTCAATTCCATTAAAATTATAAAACACCCAAGAACTGATTTTGTTTTGTCTTCCCTTCCAAGTTCCCCCAAATTTCCTTTATTATCTTTTTCTTGTTTTATTAAATAGAAAAAAAATAATATTCATATTGTTTTTTTTTTATAGTTGAATCTTGTATCATTGCTTTTGAGGATTCTTCCACACAACACGATCAATGTTTGCTATTACAAATTTATTTTTGATTTGATGTTTGTTAGAATTTTGTAGTTATTAATTCACAAATTACTCATTTTGTAGCTACTTCTAAAATCACCAATATCTCTCCCACAAATGCATTTAGATGGAAAGATCCAAATCCCACAAGGATACTAAGAAGGGAAGAGATAACTCTGACAAGGACAATCAGAATGGCTAATGAAGTCACCCCTATAGTAATAACATTAATAGATTCAATTTGAATTTGGTTTGATTTTATTTTTTTGAATTTACCATTTCTAAATAAATTTTTTTATAGTCCACCCAACATCTTTCAGGAGACCTCAAAGTATGCACCAACCCCACCACCCATCTAGATTCACAAAAGAAGTAATAACATCTCCCTCTATGCACAATGTCAAGGCCTGCTAAAAATTTATGATTCCTTAAATTTCTCTATTGGTGGCCTTTTGAATACAGATGGTCCTATATATTTATAGTAAATTGATCTAGATGAGGAGTTTCTTGTCATTGAAAGTGGACCCTTGGCTATTGGTGGATCCAATCCACTTCAATTTATTCAAGTTCCTAATGTGCCTTCATAAGATCTTCTTGTGACTCCTTCCCCAGCTAGCTCTTTCCCAACCCACAAAGATAATGTAAATGTTTATGAGGATTCCCTTACTAGTTTTTTATTGAATAATCTATTTTTAAAAAAATTTCTTGTAAATTTGAAGGATGGTGTTATTGGAAAATTTAATTATTTAAAAAAAATGGAGGATAAAGGCAAAAGCCTTTATCAAATAAATCAATGCTAGTTATCATAACCACTCTCAAAGAGTGAATTTGTTTTCTCTTGTTCAAAATGAACCCTCAAAGATTGATGTTTTGTTTTAGAAAGTGCAATTTGGATTGATCTCTGTGGATAATTTTTATAATGATAGGATTTTAGATATTATGATAAACAGAGTAGAAAATTTAAATGGAGAATCCCAAGCATATTTTAATAAATGTGGTAGAGATATGAACCTTATTACCATTGCCCAAGCAGAGAAGAATAAAGTGTTGGTAAGTTTTATTTATATATAATATGTATTTTGATTCTTATAATACTTTTTTATGTGCTTAACACATCTATTATTTGTTTTTCTCAAGAAAAATATGAAAATTTGATGTAAGAAGCACATCTTAATGTGCATTTGAAAAATACCCATAGAAGTATATCCTTGGTAATTACATTGAAGGAAAATCTTGTTATTTTATATAAATATTAAACCACATTGAAGAAGATAACTAAAAATCATGGTATAGATCCCAACATTTTATTAAATCAAAAAATAGATTTGGATCCTACAATTCTTTCAATAGGAGATGTAACGAATAAGGAGAAGGTGATTCTTACACAAATGAATTCTGCTATAGAGGATCCACAGAAAGAGGAAGTGATAATGGAGGATTCATAGGTAGGTCCAAATAGAGGGATTTCAATGGGTAAGGATGGCAAGCAAGTAGGGGGGGGAGAGTCTCAACCATAAAAATGATAATTTGTCTAATTTTATATTATTGATAATGACATTTTTTATTATTTTAAATATTTTATATCATTTTTTTTTGAAAAACACTTGCTTTATTAAATGATATTTTATAGTTATTATAAATAGTCTTATCTATATAATTTTAATATTTTATATATAAAAAATGTAGTGGTCAATTTTATATATTCTATGCAAAAAAAGTGGAGTAAATATTACATAGATGGTTTTAATGTTCTAGTAGTTGAAATATACTAGTGGTCAAGTTTAATTTTCTATGGATTTTATGATTTTATGGTTTGAATGAATGGATATAAGGTTCTATTAGTTGTATCCTTGAATGCATTGTTTATATATTCTATGAAGAAAAGTGGAATAAATATTATGTGGATGGTTTTAATGTTCTAGTAGTTGAAATATACTAGTGGTCAAGTTTAATGTTTTATGGATGTTATGGTTTTATGGTTTGAATGAATGGCTATAATGTTCCAGTAGTTGTATCCCTGAATGAATTTTTAAATTGATTTATTACTTGTATGGATTGATTATGGTGCAATTTGTAAATATGTGATTCCAACCATAGGCAAAACATTTATAGTTGTAGTAATAGGAAAAATATCCTATGGTATAATAAGTATTCCATGGATTTATATTGTTCTACTAGTTATAATATTGAATGCATTGGTACGAAAAAAAAAGGGGAGTAAATATTGTATGGATGGATTTAACGTTCTAAGAGTTGATATATTAGTTGTATAATTTGAATGCATTGCTATAATGTTCTAGTTGTTGGAGCCTTGAATGCATTGTTGAACTATTCTAGTAGTTTTAGCATTCAATGCATTATTAAACTATTCTAGTAGATGTACTATTTGAATATTATAATTATAGAGTAAATATTATATAGAATTATATTATTCTAGTAGTTGTACTATTTAATGCATCATTAGTTTTATATTGTTCATGTAGTTGTAGATTTGAATGCATTATGACACTGTTAGTGTTCAAGTAGTTGTAACATTAAATTGATTGATTGAAGCTACATATTTATGTAATGGTACTAATGTAAACATGTAATAGAATAATGGTGCACCATAAATTTCTAGACACAAGACTCACATGCTTAAATGAATTCTATAATAAAAATTGAAATGTTATGTACAATGTTAATGATAATTATGATTGCTACTCGATGAATTAGATGAATGTGAAAGATAAAATGCTATTTGAAATACACAATTTTAATAGGACAAAAAATATTAAATATGATGTATTAAATAAGATTCATGATTTTAACATCTAGGTAATATATTACAAAATTAATGTATTTGAATAAGATTGAATAATAAATATTTCAAAAAATAGTAATTATTATACTTATCAAACTACAAGCTAGGTAGTGAAAAAAATCTTTGAGAAGCTTGATCACTGTAAGATTGATTTGTAGCTACCATGACAATACCGTATTCAATCTTTGGTATTTTCATGCTTTGTATAATGTTAATGAAAATTATGATTATTAATGAATGACGTGAATTGCAAAGATGAAGTACTATTTGATATACACAATTTTAGTAGGGAAAAAATATTAATTCTAATGTATTCAATAAGATTTAAGAATGTAACATCTAGGAAATAAATTATAGAGTTTAAAGTATTTGAAGATCAAAGAATAAGAAATGTTTTAGAAAGTATTAATTTCTATACTTATGAAACTAAAATTCAGGTAGCTGAAATAATCCTTGAGAAACTTGCTCATCATAAGTGTTATTCACATATACCATGCCAGTGTCATATTTAGTCTCAGTATTCTCTTTTTCTATTTTGGTAGTTGTATTAGTCATGCCTCTTCTTTCCACTAGACAACTCTATGTTTCCACTAATATATCATATGAAAACATGTCTATAGAATAACATAAAACATATAGTCTCAATCAAGTCTCTAGATTTTTATCCAATCTATTTTTAAGTTTAGACTTTACAAAAGATAATGTACTAAAAAATCACTCATCTTCCATAGAACCTAAAATCATTATTTTAGCAAGTTCATATAATCTAAAATATTTATTAATACTTTCTTGTAAAATAATAATTGGATAATTTTTTTGCCATAGATGAGTAAAGGCAACATTTTCTATTAGGTCACTTAAACACTAAAATTAATCCATCATTGTAATCTCAAACTATTTTGAGTAAGATGTAAGTAGTTTTTTATTCAAAATACCATTAATCTAAACTCTATTTTCATCTAAAGGTCTATAGAAATGTGTAACAACTATACCCATGCATTTTTAAAATAATGTGTTGATATGTTCTTGACTGTTAACACTGTTCCAAAAAATTGGATTCACAACTCCCATGTCCTCCAACAACTCATCCCTTTAAAAATTTTCTCTGATCTCAATAGTTAAACTTTGTGATATTTTCTTCAATTTAATTTGTGTTTTAGAAAAAATATTATCATATAGAAAATGTGTCACAGGTACATCTTTAGGCTCAGTTCCCACAACTTCGAGTCTTCTAGAGCATGTGTGCATTAGGATCTCAATTCCCTTTACCATGATGCAAAGATGATCATGTTTATTGAATTTCAAATAAATTTTTGGATTCTAAAAATTAATCACAATTTGCTAGGTTCTAAAAACAAATATGTGAAAGCTTTCATTTGATGTGTATAATATATCTAAACATTGACATACACATTTTTTCAAATGTATGAATTTAACAATATAGATAGATCTCTATTGGGCATGTTTCATTAAACAGTTGATTTCTTTCAACATTGGCATAATATCGTACAATGTGAGGAAAGTTTCTAAATCTATTAAACAACATAGAAAATATTTTGCTTTGTCAACTTTGCTATGATATTTATACATAAACCATGTGAAAGTTAGATATTCCAAAAAAAATTCTTTAGGTAGGTTCATACATGGAAATCCATTTGGTTTCCACATCTTTCAATAGTTTTTTACCATCAGTCACCCAAATTGAATATTTTTGGAACTCCATGAATATTTTTGGGCTACTTGACATGTACACATGCAAGTCACAAATAATATCTTCCATTTATTTTAACTTACTAAATTTGCTAACAATTTTTTAAATAAAATTCATCATATGTGCCATGCAATGGACTAGAATCATAAATAGAGAAACTATTGTTTGCAAGTGAACACAAAGACCCTTCCTATGCCCTTGCATCACTGATGTACCATCAGTGCCAATAGATACTAGATTTGTAGCTATGGCATGATCATCCATCTCATCTCTCTCTCTTAAATTGGCTACAACCAATTTATGGAGGTTTTTTGCATTATAATTTTCTACCATTTTATGGATAGCTAAAAGATGAGATTGCCTTAAATAGTTTTCAAAGGTATATAAATGCATGCAAACCCATATTGTGGTGTCAGTTATAGTGACCTCATTGATGGATAAACAGATAAACAGTGATCTCTTAACACTTTATTTAAAATCTTTTTTCTCAACAATGGCTAGAGATTTTTTCATTTCCTAAGCACTGTTATCTAACCAATGTCACTAGGGAATATCAAGAAATTGATTATGTTGAAACAAAGTTTTGTAATCTATAAAATAATAAATGGGTCTTTAATTTTTTAAAATATGGAAAATAGTATAGAACTATACATATTTTAACCTAAGATTGGACTACATAACATTTCCAAATTGTGTTTTGATAGTTCCCCCTTTCTTAGCAAGATGTTTTTGTCATTTCTAATCTTTTTCATAGTCATGTGCATATCTCACATGCATTCATTCTTATCCATTTTTTCATCTATGTGTTCTTCTTATCTATTTGTCTAGGTGCTTCATTGATATATATATTTTCCCACAATATTTTTCAATTGTGTCAAATTTAAGTTTCATTCTATGTTATTTTCTAAGTTTTTAACTACAAATTGTATATTTGCATTCTGTTGGAGGCTCATTGCCATTTTTTGGGTCTATAAGTTCTATAAATGGATATTTTATAGCCCAATAAACCTAAAAATACCTTCCTATTATCCATGTAATTCTCTTCCTCTATCTACTTTTTTAAATGGAATTTTCAACAAAGTTTTGTCTTGAAAGTACATTTCTCTTATGTAGTGACTACAAGAGTATATTATAATGAAGTGCCTAGAGGTGTGTCTTCTAGGGGTGGAATTTCATCAATAAAATATTTAGGTGGTGAGAAAATATTAGGATTAATTATTTATAATTAAATATTGTCAATATCCATGTCAAATTTTGCATTAAAATGGTTTTAATATTATTCTACAGTGAAAAAAATTATCTAATATTATTTTTAAATTATTCTGAATTACCTGTATTTGAAGTGCTTATAGTTTTTGTAGTTATTTTTCCCATATTTTTAAATAAGATATGATATTAGACTTTTTCAGTATTTTTCATGGTTTTTTAGCCTTGTTAGTACCTCTTGATGCTCAAGTTATGTTATCAAGTAGTTTATTACCACCTACTCCCTTTCTACTACTAGGAAATATGTTACAATCATACCACAAAGATCTACCATGTGACACTCCAATTTTAGATTCCATGTTACTATCGTATGGCACATCACTTCTAAGTGGTGGAGTGCCATCAAGTAGGACATGGTGGATAGGTGACTAGTTTGCATTGTGTGACACATCACTACCAAGTGGTAGATTACCACCATGCATTTTATTGCCATCGCATGATAGATTGACATTGTGTGATATATAAATGGCATGTGATAGGTTATCATCACTTGTTAAACTACCACCACATGACACCATGCTATTGGGCATCTAATTTATATCATGTGACATAATACTAGCACCTAGTAGACGCCAAGGTACTGAAAGTAGTCCAATGGTAAAGTGCATCCTCAAGTCTATCTTCACAATCTAATAAAAAAGATAATTTGATGGTAATTCATGATCTAAAACCTATGAAAACATATTTACTATATATAGATGTCAAATTATATGGATAACCCCATAATTATTATAAATCATTGGCAAACTGATCCCTCAAAAAATGACATCCTAAAATATTAGGCAAAAGGTTCATATATTTCACCCTAAAAAAATGCTATATGTAAAATCCATAAAAACTAATATTCATGAATTAATGAATATTCACTTTTAAAATTTACCATGATAGAGGCCTTAGATCCTGGGATATGTTTTAGCACATGTTAGACTTTGGGAGTGTGCTTGATAGGTGTTTAGGATCTGATAGGTGATTAAGTACTTCTCAGGTTCTAATATGTGTTAAACACATGTTATGTTCTAAAAACCTATTAGGAACTTAACAAAGTTTTGATGCTTGTTTGGTAGTCCTCTAAACTATGTAAAAGTAAGGGCTTTGCCAATTTTTTGCATTTTTTCAAAAAAAATTCAAGTATTTGACACATTATTGATTTTTAACAATTAATATCCCTAAAAAATTTGAATTAGGAAAATGATGAATTTGACTAACTTTGACTTTGTTACCATTACTCAAAAATTTATACAACAATTGGTTGAGTAGGGACATTGAACTGTTAAGGATGAGATCATAAGTCTAGAATCTAGTTTAGAAAACAAGTGTGTTTCTATTGGTTGTGATCTTTAAAATTTTATATGGGTTATGGGGAGAATTTAATTAACATATAAAATGTGATAATAATATAATTATAGTAAACTCACATTTTCAATCAAGATAAATGCTATAGGAATTCATAATTAAATATGGTATACTAAAGGAATGAATTTGCTTTAACTATTGATTGAACTCTACCTTTTGGGCCAATCAAAATTTATTATTTTTTCATGCATGTAAAAATTTATAATTTTGAAATAACTAAGCTGTGCATTTTTAATAAAAATTAAGAAAAAGTGTATTTATTTGTGTTCTAATTGGTTAAAACAATAAACATGTTATTTAAGGATAGAGTAGTGACTCCATCAATGATCTTCTATAGACATTCTAAATGATTTCATTAACTATTACTCTTTGACTCAAAAAAAATGCAATAAAACCATAGTTTCAAACATCAATGAAATCCCAATAAAAATACCTATTATAGCTCAAGTATTTTTATTCACCCTCATTCTTAGGGGAATTTATAGCCTCTAAACCCTTATAAATATCATACAGTATGGTTGATTGACTATGCTTATAAATGATCTTATTCAAATATCCATTTTAGACATGGATAAAATAGTCACAAATGTGGCCTTTATCTTTAGTACCTTTATAGATTATAACATTTGAAACACCTTATATTGATATAATATTCATTTTTCTATGTTGTATGAAAGAAATGATGGATTATCTATTATATATAATAACTCTAAATTATTTAGACAAGCAAAATATTTTATTGGATTTATGAGAAGCCAGTAGGTCTATGGCATTGAGGACCATAGAGGTCACCACATGGAAAAATACTAGAAGCATGAGACCACAGGTGTACCGAACAAGCCAATAATCCTATGATCCAAGCGCCATAAGAGGTCACCACATATAGAAATCCTATGATCCCAAAATCATATGGGAATCATGTCAATTCAATAGTCCTATGGCTCCTAGACCCTAAGAGGTCACCACATAGTGATGTCTTAAGATTTGAAGATCATGGGGGACTCATGTTGAATTCAATAGCTTTGTCACCTTGAGGCCTACAGAGGTCACCATATGGAAACATCCTAGTAGCATGGGACCATGAGAGACTCAAGGCAATCCAATAGACCTATAGACTCATGACCTTGAGATGCTACCATATGGAAATATCCTATCAATTCAAGACCAGGGGGGATTCAAGGTAACTCAATAGTCCCATGGCTTTGAGGACCTAAGAATCCACAATATGGTGACATTTTGAGAGCTCATGACCATAACGGACTCCAAGAAATACATTAATATTATGACCCTAAGGACCTAAAATTACACTTCATAGAGACATCCTAATAGCCTAAGACCATAAAGGACTCATCCCAAGTCAGTAATCACATTGTCATGAGGCCCTGAGAGGGCACCACATGGTGATGTCAAGGAACTCAAGACCATAAGGGATTTTAGAGAATCCAATAGTCTCATGGCCTCAATTCCTTAAGAGTATGTAACATGGTGATGTATTGGGAGCCTTATATCATAGTGACTCATGCCAAGTTACTATTCTCATTGCTATCAGAAGTTGACACATGTCAATATCTTCAGAGCCCATGACCATGGGGACTCAAAATATGTAAATAATATTATGGACTCAAGGCCCTGAGAGGCTACCACCTAGCAATACTCTGGCATATTGGGACCATAAGGGACTTAAGGTAGGTTAATGGTCCCATGGTCACATGTTTTTGATATTTTTCCATGTGTTGATATTGTGAGATCTTGGGATGATGGGTGACCTAGGGTAAGATAATACTTTTGTGGCTATGAGGCCCTAATAATTTTCCATGTGGTAATGTTATGGGTGACTAAGACCATAGGGGATTTAGGAAAAGTCAATAGTCTCGTGGCTTTAAGGCCCTAAGAGGTCAACATGATGTGACATCTGATGAACCCATAACCATGTGGGACTTGGGGCAAGTCAATAATCTCATCACCATCCTTATCACGATTTTTCTTTCTTCATGAAAAACAATAATAGATCATTAATTTATATATATTTCTCCTAGATGCATGTCTGGGGGAAAATTTTATTCTATTGATACTCAGCTCATGTAATGATGATAAATTTGACACTCACAATCCATAAATGCTTTCCATTTGGAGAGAAAGTGTTGATTTACACCATGTTATATCAAGGATATAAGAAAACACAAATTTAGATAAACCATATTAAAATTCCTTTAGCTAAATTATAACTTGTAGGATTTATTTATCATGATAATAATGCATAATAAGTTTGTCATATGTTGAAAAATACGTGCTCATTTTGTGCAGTTGACCATTTATTTCATTGAATGCTAGAAAAAATATTTTACATTACATGTATAAGTGATGGACAGATTTATTTATAGCTTAAATAGTCATTACTACATACATGGAATAACCCTCTTCATTAGAGTCGCAATCTCTTATAGAACTATACAAGTCTTGGTATTATTAAAAACATCAACATTTTAAAAAAATGGAAGAAAATATTAAAGTATCACATATTAATTATGTATATCCTTTATTATTTTCAATTGCCTCTAAATATGATATTGTTTATGGATCATTATGCAAGACCAAAATTGTTGACATACTTTAATCAATTATTGCATGAGGCTTTCCCTCAACATATATGTGAAAAACATGGTATAAGATCTATTATTATTGTTAGTGATTAGGGTCAACTTCCTTGAGTATAATCCTTTTAAATATATGTTTGGAAGCCTTATGGTTTGATCCTTTGGTATATATTATACATTTCGTTATGTTATGTTATGTTATCCACTAAATCTACTTTATGTTATATATGGGAAGATATATTCAGAGTACCTCACTTTAAAATATTTAGATGCATACAATATAACTTCATTTGATACATTATTATGATAATAGGTATGGTAGTCATTGAATATTTAGGTATTTTATAATTATTTTGATGATGCATCATTTTACCTAATGAACAACATACCTTTTTATTAAAAATAACTAATTAGAAATTTTCAACTATCTTTATGGATCATCTATAGTGGTTCCATGCAGTGCCTAATCGAATTTTTTTAAATACATGATGTGTTTTGATTCCACTTTGTAAGGAACAATATCATATTTGAATAAAAATCCTTGTTTAGCTAACTAACATCATTGATCAATTGTGCTCTCCTTTTGTGTATTTCACATTGAGTGTTGTTGATACCAAAAGGATCCATTTGTATAGTGCAATGATTTCTAAACCACCCACGTCAAGATTATTATTAGAATATAAAAAATAATATCTCTAATCCACATCATACATCCCTTTATATTCATATTATATTTAAAATATTTTAATAGAAGTTATTATAAAATAACTTATAAGTACAAGAAGTTTAGTTTAATTATGCAATAATCTATCTCATTTCATCTTTTAATTTTCCAAAAATACATTTTCTATCCAAGTTGATATAAATCAATAATATTTTCATGTGTGAATTGAAACATGGAGACTCTACACATATTAATGGATTTATTTGGTTAAAATATGCACCCAAAATTGATACATTAAATTGAGAAGATAAAATTAAAATTAAAAAGCTATTCTAAAAAATATATATCAGCTTGGAATCCATGCGGCAACTTTCATAGAAATCAAATGGTTCATGAATATATTATTGATGATACATGATTATTAAATATAATGGACATACTTTCAAACAATAATTTTGTTGACTATTAAGATATCTCAAATCTTGTTGAAAGGAGTTTTAGGTGCACATACTAAACATTCTTAATTAAAAAAAAGGAAGGATTTTTTAAGGTTGGTAAAAAAATAAATTAGGAGTTGCATAAATAATATTTCATAGTCATTAAAAATATATATATGCAAAAATTAAAATCCTTTCCATTATGATGACAGGTTGATTACTCAAAATCCAACTATGATTTCCATTTAGAAAGAAAATTTTGATTTTCAGCTTGTTCTTTCACATGTAGCGATATTGAAATATGTAAAAAATTATCCTTGAAAGTAGATAACCAATATAAAAATTGTCACCATATGGTTACAAGCATATATAAAATTACAAGATCACATGAACCATATTTAAATTCTTGTAGGAAATTTTTAATTGATAGTAATATTGATCATGATAGTAATGCACATGAAGTCTACCATACTTACAAAAGACTTATGATTGTAATTTTTAGTCGATTGTTTTTCTCAATAAATGTTGGCATAAAAAAACTATGTCATGTTTCTCATATTAATTCTAATTTGATTTTTAATTCAACCTTCATTGATTGAAATATGAATCTTCCTTATTCATTAGATGCAATATCACTTATAAAAGACACAAGAAATAGGTAATATGAAAAAAATCTTCAAGGTGAAAAATGAATAAAGATAAGATGTGCTAGCTATTGTTAATGTTTTGCTAGGTTATTTGTAATTTTCAAAATTTACCACTACTTATGCATTGTTTTTTTTTTGTGTGAAATTATGTTTTACAAAAAATTTCAAAATATTATTACTAACATTGTTGTTTTACTAAACATGTAGTTAACAACTAGGAAAATATTCAAAATTACTACCACCCATGGTATATTTTTCATAGATTTTTTGAAAATGATATGCTTTCAGATGGTGATGTTTAAAATTATGATATTATTCATCACAAATTTTAATAGCTTAATTAATGGAACCTTTTTTTGAGCTATATTCAAGAAATGATATTCAACTTATTCATCTTGATACCCCTAGTCATCGTGATTTCAACATACATCATAATTATAATGATACTAATATTTTGAACTTATTGAAGGAAATGGTGATTTACTTTATAAAACTAAATTGAGAAAGATACCAAATTCATAAACCTCATTTTTCTAATGCATCCACTATGAATGCATTATTTGTAGATCAAAAAACTGCTCTTGCTATTACTTTGCATCACTGCAATCAACACAATGCAATGCTTCTATTGAAGACTTTTAATCAAGGTTATACTTGTACATAAGAATCATACATTGATTAATAAAATAATATTTGCATTGAATTCACAATTTGTTTTCTTACACAAAAAGGTATCAAAAAATTTAATGTTAATGCTTCAATATTGTATTCAAGCCTTTGCATACCTATAAAATAAATGAAAGCAATCAAATAGAAAGCACTTGAAATTTTACAATAGTATTTGGAATATATCCAATACATTTTCTACTCACAAAACACATCTTTAACAAGAATAATATTATAACCCTATAAACCTATCTAAAATTTCAAAAGTTTTGGACCCAAAGAACCATACTGATTAAAAAAAATAACATCGTTATTCTTAACAAATCTCAAAACAACAAAATATGCATGCCACATTCATGCAAAGGCACCGAATGAAGTTTAACTGGCCTTATAATTACTGCATGCCCAATTTCTAGCATACCAAAGTGAATCATCAAACTTGCTCTCAAACAAGACAAGCATATATATGGATTACATTTTTTCATGATATCATTAATTGTAATATTATTTTGGATTAATAGCACATCAAATGAATCATTGCATCCTTACATGCATATTACAATCTAAAACAAGATAGTGTAAGGCCATCAAATGCATTAGATAAATGTTTGAAAAATAGAGTTAATGACTTTAGTGACTTATCATCCTTACCTACCTTACAGCTTGTCACTGGCAGACAAATGCATCCCCATCTACAAGCTTTTGATGGCCAGGCCACACGTCATAAACATTACATTTATCTCTTAACATAAAATATAGACTGTCAAAGGAAAGTGATTAGAAGGCTTCCTCCAATACGTACATGACAATATGTGTCAAAGGAAACAGATTGAAAATATCGTCTTTAAAACATACCACTCATTTACAAGTGAACAACAAAATATGCATGTTGCGTTCATGCAAGACACTGAATGAAGTTTAACTAGCCTTATAATAACTGCACATTCAGTTTTTACCATATGAAAAAGTATCGTCAATCATGCTCTTAGACATAATGAGCTTGTATATAAATTAGATTTTTTCTAAGATATCATTAATTGTAACATTAGTTTAACATAATAACAAATCAATTGAATCTTTGCATCCTTACATACATATTATAATCCAACACAAGAGAATGTAAGGCCATCCAATGCAGCGGATAAATATTTGTAAAACTGACTTAATGACTTTAGTGACTTGTTATCCATACCTACCTTACATCTAGTCACTAGCTGGCCATTGCATCCAATTGTTAGGCTTCCGATGACCAGGCCACGTCTCATAAACATTACAATCATCTGTTAACTTAAAATCTAGACCATCAAAGGAAACAGATTTGAAGGCTTCTTCGAATACATATATGCCTCTCACTTATATTTATATATATATATATATATGTGTGTGATAATAGAGGATCTGAATCTTACCTCTCATAATATTACCCAATCATTACTGACATGACACAAAAACGTGCTTACAAGAAATAGCCGTCCAAAAAATATGAATAGTTAACGACATAAAATTTCCATTTCAATTTTAGTGAACAATATTGAGAGTATTATTGGAATTTGGAAGTATCATAATTTCCAAGGAAAGACGGCCAGTCATAACATAATTAAAGTCAGGTAACACACCTTGCCTATCTATGAATCACAGGGCTAATTCTGAGAACGTCATGCCCTAATAATATAGTTAAGTTGTATAATTCTGTGGCGTTGGGAATATAATCATGGCTTCCAGGTTGCAGCATGGATTTCTATATGCGTTTTTGTGCTTGTATCGTGTGGTTTTGAATATGGGGGAAGCACATACACCACCCATAATCAGTATAACCCCTCCGCCAATAATTATTGCCCTAGATGGTTTGTATTGTGCGACATCTGACTCCATCCAGCCCCTGGAGTGGCGCAGCCAGTACAAATGGACTGCATACTGTGACCAAGACGGCCAACCAATGGGTCCTGACCTCTGCGGCAGAAGTTTATCACTAAATTTATTACAATCTGCGGCATTACATTGAATTTGTTTGAAACGTTTTCTTCATGTTAAAAATAAATTTTTATTTCAACTGTTGCAGGTGACAAAGGAATCACAACAGAGTGTGATGGTCCGAATTGTGGAGCAGTGCCAAAATGGTGGTTTGGATTTAGAAACTGACGCTTTCATACAAATTGATTCAAATGGGGAAGGATATGCCAGTGGCCACCTCATTCTCTTTTGAGCTGGCTAATGCTTTTTCAATAAAGCAGCAGCAACGCTACCTAATGGCGGCGCTTGTGTTTTGCATTAGTAAATAAAATAATGCTCCACTGATTTTTGACATTGTTGTTCTATGAGCTTCAAAATAATTGTTTAGGTCAATGTTGAAATAAACAAAAATCTTCTTACTGAAACATTTTTATTTTATTTTGGTTTTGAATAAAGCGGATGTTTGTTAATGGGATGGTCTAGTGTTGAATACTGTTTTCTCCCCCGCTCACATTATATGGTTGTGTTCACCTCTCCGTTCGTGGCCTCTTTTGGTTTGAACCTACATGGATGTTTTTATGGATCTGTAAGACGAGGTTTCTGCCCAGTCTATTTGGGATTTCTTGTTTTAAAATGTTTTGGGTTGGTAACACTTTAGAAGATGAAATATCAAATGAACTTTTAAGGGAAGATTAGGACAAGGAAAAACCAACAATCTATGTATGAATGAGGGAAGTCTATCCCCCTCCTTTATTTCTCACAGTGTACCATTTGCTATTTTGTGTGTCGTTTTTATATCGATTTTGAGAGAACATTTTGAAAATTTAAGGCTGAGAAGTTGTGCTCCACATTAGTTAATATGTATGAGCATAATACTGTGTAGAGAGTAATATTGTTGTGAGTGAGTTGTTAATACAAAATAGTTATAAATTTTAGAAATAGAGAATAGGGTAGAAAGAATATAAGTTTTTAGAGCAAATTTCTTGCATTAGTGGTACGATAGTTTTGTGGGGATGTTAGTTATTAGGAGTTATTAATAATGAATTTTAATTAGGAGGTCATCAAACCTATTTATATATAAAATGATGTGTTAACAAAATATTGAATTGTAATTGATTGATTGAAGTAACATTTTGTGTATTTGAGCTTCGGCTCTCTCACAATAAAGAATTTATCCAATATCAAAAAATTATATATTTAATATCATAGTAGGTT